>OMNZ01108760.1:5582-20965 GCA_900303255.1 Lesueurigobius sanzi | reverse complement strand
GAGAAGAAGGAGTGTACACCTTATGGCACACCTGGGCAGTGCTTAATTTGATCCGGCTTTTGGGGGAACGCATTCCGGGAAATCGGAATTTTGAGCTTTATTGGATCCGGGAAATAAAATACTCCAACAACTTTTAAATATGCAATTATTTTGGGCTGTTCCCCCATAAAATCCACCCAGTAACAAGTGTTCCTGAAAATCTGGATTCACAAATTAAGCACCGCACCTGGGACAATAAGGACATCAAACTGTAGGGGGCACAGTCTTTGCCTATTGTTTCAGACACTTCTGTAGATAGATGAGACTGGGTTGATATACTGTATAGAAAGAGTAGTTGGTTCTGATCCTTTTGTCCATAATAATAAGCCAGTAAAGACATGTGAAGGGAAACAAAGCATTTGTCTTACCAAAAAGAAAGGTTGTACATATTAGTAATAATTATGTGATATCAATATGTAGCTTGGCCGTACAGTAGCCATTTGTATGTGGGCACAAAGGGGGAAAGAAACTAACACTTGAGATGTCAATAGTTAGAGGGCATGAAAAGTGCATGGTTTCCCATTCATCTTCTGCAATAGTGCATTTGTGGTGGTTTCAAAGTGATTTATGTGGGGCTAAATTTCTCGACACATCCACTTTCTCTTCTTCAGGCGTTATCAAAATGTTACAAAGTGAAAAGGGAGCAGCAGACCCCCAGGGTTTTCACTGTACCCGCTTTGACTCACCTTTTCAGCAAATATTCTGTGCAAATCTTGCTACTGAGAAATCCTCCACGCTAAGCCGTTTAACAAAGGTTTGAGGCAATTTGAATAAACAACTAAATGGTGTCTCCAGAGGAATGTGAGCTCTTTCAGTGCAAGCCAAAGTAATACAGTACAGGCATTCCTCCACTAAACCTTTGTAAAAATAGTTTGGGAGAAAAACAAACCAAAAACCTTGCCCATCAAGTGATCTTTGACAGTTGAGCTTGCACTTAAGCAACATGGTCATGGTGGACTCTCATCCATTGGTGTGTAAATGTAAGCTTACAGTCCAAGGTAAAGGTTGGTACATAGTTGGAAATATTTTCAATACATGTTTTGCTTTGGGCTTGTACTGTATATTGTACTACTACTACTACTACTACTACTACTACTACTACTACTACTACTACTGTATTTTATTCTTAAGCATGCCCCTGTAGTTTATAATGTTTTATATTGTATTTATCACTATTACAAGTTTTATGTTTCATGTGAACCACTGCACCGGCAATTCCTATTTTGTGAATCCTTTCACTGACAATGGCAATAAAATCTACTCTGATTCTGATTTTGTACTCACTTCTAATCGGAACAGTTTGATGTGAGTGATGTTCAAGATGTTTGGGATAGGCCCTGCATGTATTGATTTGTACTGTACTTCCATGTACTTGTTTTGTGTGTTTCTATTTGCACTGCACACACACATATGTAGTAACAGCTGTGTGTGACGGCATGTGCAAAGGGGCTTGCTGCTGCCACTCATCCTGTCCATGTGATTGTATTTTCAAAAGGGCATTCTGTCTGTAGATGAAGGACAGCCTTTGAGCGGTGCAGCCTACGCAGTTCCCCCAGAGCCCACTAGGGGCCTGACTCTGGCTGGCCTGTTCCCCCAGGGCTGGTCCTATAAACTGTGAAGGTGTCCCGTATTAGAGAGAGCTACATTAGAGCGTAGCAGCTGTGACCTCTGTCGAACATGGCAAGTGTCCTTGAGGTCTGAGTGTTATGTCACTGCCTGCTTTGCCTCTATTTCTCCACTTTATAGAATAAGCTACGATGCTTTCTGTATTGGAAATACAAAAACATTTGATTGTATAAAGGCTTGCATTAAGTAGTAGGTGAAGCATCTGCATTAAATGTAATTATAGAGTTTACATTTAGGTATATAATTTTCAGTCCACTGCCTCAGTAAATTGGAACATACTGTATAACATAATAAGAAAAACATTTTGAGTGCATAACCTTTCGTTCACATTCGTAGCTACATAAAGAATTGCACTACTATTTCACCTTTACCTGTTTTCAGTGTTGATCGGAACGGTCATGACCTGGACTCCAATGAAAAACAACATTAATATGATATACTGTATTCTGTAGGTCATGGTTAATGCTATTTGCATATTAGATTTATTTTATCCAATTAAACAATCTCCTGTACTCCTCAAAGACACAAAACAATGGGATATTTTACAGTTGCTATTCTTCAGTCACCTATGACCCTTAGCTCAAATTAAGAAAAAATGTTATACTACAGGGGGAGATTGGAAGAATAATCTTCTGAAAAGAGCAGCCAAATGGTCTGTGTGCGATGCTCAGTCAGGGAAGAAGCTGCAGGGTCAAAGCGCCTCTTCAAAAACAGCGTTCAGGGCTGGCCCTATTTGGTGCCCAAGGTAAATGTTGACTTCTGAGACCTGTAGTTTTCAACACAACAAACCACAAGTCTCTATCCTTTCCGTTACAAAGTTATGTGCAAATGTTGGTCATAAAGCTATTTTTTAATCGCAACTTAGCACCCCTCTCAGCAGATGGCACCTGATTTGCCTATGCCTGCCGGCCCTGACAGCATTCATCATTACTTTTTATTTGACAACAACCTGCCACATATTTGCAATTTCCCAGCTGAAATTAGACGGCATTTATGGAGTGAAAAGTATACAACCACAGGCATACGGCTACATGTCGCGATGGTCTTTTTCACAGAGTATTTCCACTAAATCAGACCATTATAAAAGCATCATGAACAGAATATTAGGTCCATCCAGCCATTCATTTTCTTCCACTTTATCCGGAGCCGGGTCGTGGAGACAGCACCTCCAAATCAACAAATTAAAACAACATTTGTGGCCCTTTTAACAAAAATACATAACTGTGCATCAACTCTTGCAACTAATGCTAATGCGCTCCCTAATTGAAATATCCATAAAATCAATAAACCAAGGCAGTAATACTGTAACTCACTTACAATCACTTTAAAAGGTAGTCACTCCAAAACGGCTCAATCAAATGTTAAAAACATGAATGCGAGCCGAATCCCTGAGCGTGCGGTAGTACAATTGTGAGCACAAAATATATACAGCAGATCACAGAAAAAACATTGAAGTTGGTGCATTCACGGACACACCTCAGTATGAAAAACTACAACCATCGAAAGGCGCACTTCACCTGGTTACACACCATATTGGGAGCAGTATATCATCTGGCACCAGTATTTATTATATTCCTAGGCCTCCAAACAATCACATATAGGCCTTCAAGCTTGAAACAGGGAACAAGGTATTACAGGTCTATGTATTCCTTCCCCTCTTCTTATCATTTCATCCGTATCATTAATGTTGTTTGTGCAATAGCGTTTAATATCACATGCTAAAACTCCACTTCCAGCCTCCGACTTCAATAACCGTATTGATCCCACAGCAATATCAACTCTATCGATTGAAAGCTACTGCCCTGAATTTTTCCTTATCATTGTAGCCATGCGGCATTGTTTGCTTTCCATCATAATGACGGTTTCGAACAAAACGGAAGAAATGAAGAAAAAAAAAAATTTCATATGTGCACAGATCTGGAGGGATTTGCTGCTTTGTTCTAGTGAGTCAGAGGGAACGGGCTGAAGCGAAAACAGACATCAATCCATTTCTTTGCTGCGCTCGCTGACGTCTCCGTCTCAGCAGCCTTTCCACATGTTCACAGCTATTTTTACATGTTCACCACTGGTATGAAAGCGGCTTCTTCTGCGCGGCAAGGAATTAACTTTTTTACAGTACAGGCCCACAGAGCTGCATGAGCTCTGTGGTGCATGAGCTGCATGAGATGTAAAGAGATACCCTGAGCCTCACCTAGGAACTGTGCAGAGAACATTATGTATTATTCTATAGCTATATTGTCTATCACTTATACATGTGTTATACTGTTATACTAACAGAACTGAAATTGCTTCAGTCTCAAATCCTTGGCAAAAAAAACAGTTGTGGCATAATGCAAGGGGAGTATCTATATAGTGGAAGCTATTAAAATAATGTTAGCTGTTAACTGTTGCACAACACGCCACCAAAGGAAGCTACCAAGAAAAGTCACACAGGTTTGTTTGATTGATGACATCTAGCTTTTTAATGATATATTTCTTTATTTCTTTATTTAAGGATCCCCATTAGTCTTTACCAAAGTAGAGACTATTCTTCCTGGGGTCCATATATACAGGTACTTTCATTCAGACATGGCTCCAAGTTACTTTAAGTTAATACCATTCACTTGTTCTGCCAGTTCAGTTAGTAGATAGTCATCTTGATTCAGTCCTCCATTTCACTTGGTTCAAGTTTGCTTTTAACATTGGTTGGAAATAAAAACAGTAGAGCACAAGAAAGAACTTAGATGGAGCAGACAGAGCAACTTTGCCCCAGAGCAACAGTTGGATGGTCCCCCAGTGCCTGGCTCCCAGAACCATTTTACGGACTATACCTCCCGACGCAGCCCAGGGGCACCGCTCCATGCCAGCCGGGACCAACAGCCAACCCGACTAGAGCACAGGACCCCACGACACAGGTCACATAGCCTCAAAGCTCAGCAGCACAGGACAAGGCTACATGCAAGCACCTGGTTAGCAGCTGTTAGCTTCAAGGCTTGGTAAGATTTCTAGTGCCTACCTCATCACCAAGCACCAAGCTACGGAAGGGGAGCCAGCAACAGACCACCGACAGGCACTAATAGAGAAGTGGATTAGTAGTGATGTGACGTTCATGACCAAATCAGCTCTTTTAAAGGGCCGTTCAAAAGTTAAAATAAAGTTAAAATAAAAAATATATATATATAATTTCCATCCCCTACATGCTCCAGCAATGTCCCGCGCTGTACTGTGAGCCCACACCTATCTCACTCTAAAGTTGCCTCCTCGGGCCGAGGCAGCAGTCATGCACAAACTAAAAGAGGCACTAAACCCCAAATCAACTTTTTTTAGCTGAGAATCTGTTAAAGTTGGTGTCTCATAGAGCTGCCCCATGTCACTATTTTGACATGTTAGTGCATATTAGTAGAAATCTTCATTTAGTGCTAAAAAACATCAGTGTTGCTCCCTCTTGAGTTTGAACGACGACAACGCATGTGAGTTCGAATTCTGCATCTCAGTTTGCCCCAACAGTCGTGCCTACGTAGGCCATGGTCTGCTTACGTCCGTTATTCTGCTCCAATGGAATGTCAGTCTCGCACACGCCCCGTAGCGAGACTGACATTCCATTGGAGTCTTCTCAAACACGCACACGAGGAGTTTGAAGAAATCTACAGATTGCACACTAGGGGGCGGCAAAGTTGCACATCACATTCATAATTCAAAGCCACTTAATCCTGTTTGTTTACACGCAGATTATAAATTTATATCAGAGCAAAGCTCCTATTAAGTTAGCAAGATGAGATATTGCCTCTAAATTATGAACTTTTTTTTTTAAAACTGAGTGTGCTGTAATCCATGGCTTTAATGTGTAGCAGTAGTTTTAGGAAATAAATCTCCCATAATGCCTTGCCCCTAACTAAACATGTGCAGTCCTCATTATACATAATACGCTACACCTGCCCACACTCACCCCCCTGCACCTCACCCCAAAGCCTCCGAGCACGCCTATATCTCAGCCATGTTTGGATTGTGTTTGTGGGTGGAGTAAGGCTCTTGCACGCCCATTTAGTTACCCTTTAACATGGAGACTGCAGTTACGCGGACGGCCAGAGGTGGCAGTCACGAGTATGAAAATTGACAACCTCCGTTGAGTCCCTTTAAGGTGAATGGTTCAAACCAGTTCTCAATTGTGAAAAGAGCAGGATCTTTTTTCGATACCTAAATGCACTCGAGAATCAGCACGACACCAGCGAATACAACAGAATTGCAAGATTTTTACACTAAAAATGATTTGTCAGACAGATGTATAGCCTTTTTTCATTGACTATGGCACAAAATTTGATTCACAAACGTTTTTAAGGGATTAAAGTCTTCTCCATCATCATTTGGTTTCATCTGGTTTATCCCTGATTTAGCTCTGGTCTAGTCCAGGTTTTGTCCCATTTTTTAGCCCTAGTTTAGACATGATTTAGACCCTGTTTAGTCCTAGTTTATCACTAGCCCAGGTTTAGACTTGCTTTATCCCTTTTGGTCAATTTGAATAAGACATGTGCCTATCAGCCTAATACAATTTCAAAGTATTCTCCCCAACACTGGCTGTATTATAACATCAACAACTGAGTGCAGCAGAGAGAAGGAAGAGGAGAGTACATCTGATTCAGCTGCTGGATGAACCTCCTTCAGTCACTTGGTCCTGGCACAAATTGAGACTGCAATCTTCTCCCCAATGGCAGGACTGAAAAGACTTAGAGGAGTGTGGTGAGCTTAATATGCCCTGCCCAGAAAAACAGTTGGATGGTCACTGTCCAGATCTATGTTGAAAGTTCAGCCATGCATTGCCCACATTAAATTATAAATAATAAAAAAACACCTACACAACCACCACCAGTGTAGGGATAGACAGCTGTGTGGACTAGGTCTGGCTTGGACATCTCTCTGGTTTCCTCTCCTGTTTTCTGTCACTGTGAGCTTTAGTCGTTGAGCTCCGGAGCAGATCACATCCCCATGACTTTTTCAGACAAAAAAAACAAAACAAAACAGACTCAAAAACACTTCAGGAGAGCTAGAAGACAAAGAGAAACATTCCAATAACTGTTGGGCAAAAAAAGTTACGAAATGTGCCGTCAAAGAAGAAGACAAGCTTGTACAACAGCTGATAGTAATAATAATAATAATAATAATAATAATAGTAATAATAGTACAACGTAATAAAAAATAAAATAGAAAATAAAGTAGTGTCTCTCTTAGCATCTCTCTCACAATAAACTATACAAACAAGTTACCTTAACCTCAACAACATGACAGTGACGTGCAAATGCTATGGATCAGGAAGTGACACCACACACTTTTGCATGAAGATACATTTTCAAATTCCGGTAATTTTCATCTTGAAACCCAAATCACACCGGTACTTTAGTCTCATTTATGCCTTTCAAACACGACTAAATGGGATTTTAACAGACGCCTTTTGAAAGTGTTGTTGCAATAGGGCCTTTATGGATGTCGCTCCCTGGGGTTTTAGAGAGAGACTCATCAGCGTCAGAGCGAGAGGAAACAGGAGCAGACTTTTCATGTTTTAAACTGCTGCGATCACACACTCTCGACAGGGAAACACGGCTGAAATTGGCCAGTGACAAATGATGCTTTTTAGTTGTTAACAGCGTCTATCAGCAGCTCTTATACTTCTGAATGTCTAATTATCTCCATCAATTTACTGTTCTCATTTGACTCTTAAAATGTTATCTCCAGGCTTGATGTGTGCATGGGAGGTGGCTGCTGGGCTCCACATCGATTCCCAACCGATGTATGGGGACGGCTAGGGGTACACGGACCTTAGCATGAGGTAATTATTTTTCATAATGATCTCAAAAGAAAGTTTTAATGATGTTTGGCATAAAAAAGTTAGATTCTTGCAGCTTCTCGCCTCACAGCAAGGTCTTGGCTTTGATTGCCAGGCAAAGTGGGGAGTTTCTGAGTGGAGTTTGCATGAAGTTTCTTTCGGGTGCTCTGGTTTCCCCCATCACCCCATATTATTATTTATTATAAGGATTCTTATTACAGTTGTTCCTAATCATCATTACTCTCAACAGTTAAAACAAACCTTCTGTTTAATGGGACAAGATTTATTCATTTTACATTATTAAAAAAAAGAAACAAATATGGCTGGGCAACATTAATGTCAAGCCTGGTTTGATAGGGCTCAAAAACTGAATTTCAAATGATAAGTCTTACCTAAAATTGCCGTTGAAGCCATGGCACATTATGGATTTGTGTTTGTTTTAGAGCAGACCATACTAAGTCACATACATTTGGGTTCTAGTCTAGAGCTAGTACTGCTTCTTCTATTAAGAGAAGATCCATATGCTCCCCCATCCATTTATCAAGCTGGAAACAATTTGGTTCCTACACCTTCCAGTTAATGAGGAGCTTTACAGAGAGAAAAGCTAAAGCTATTCATTTTTTGTGCTACTTTTGGAGTTCGCGCCCTCCACGTTCTTACATGGCTACAACTGGACATAGCTCGGCGTTAGTAGTTTTCCACTTCTGGGCATTGCCACAGTTGATGAATAGTTGCAGTCATGCCACAGCGGTGCCATCTGAGGCACAACAATGCATTTAATGTATTCTCTGTGGGGTAGATCTACATGTAAATATGTAGATCATCTCGCATTTTGAAATATAATTTGATTTGCTTAATATGGTCACTCTTTTTAGTTATATTTCTCTCTTTAGATCTTTCTCCAACTAAGAAATCATAACTTTATTTTGTTGAATGGAGCTGGTGATCTAGTAGGCACTCACTTGTATCAGTTAATAATGGGAGCCTAGAATGCTTTCGAACAGGGGTGCCCAAAGTTTTCTTCATGAAGGGCCGAAATAGACTTTTGAAGGGCCAAAATTAGCGTTGAAGGGCCAAATGCAATACTGTTTTGGACATAGAAAGACCAATTGTAAATAGATATATGATTAAATACCCTTTAATTACTGTACTATTGAGTAGGGCATGTGGTTTTGGTGTTCATAGTAACTAATGACGGTGTATTCAGTCACAAATGTATCAAAGTAGATCTAAGCACCATCTCGAGGGCCAAATGATACCCCTTGGAGGGCCGAATTTGGCCCACAGGCCCCACTTTGGGCACCCCTGCATTAGAATAAAATCTTTTAAGTTCCATATATTAAAAACAATGTATGTTAAGTAGTTAGAAAGGCAGTGTGTTCATTTAAGAACCTCTGCCCTCCCACATATCGGCAAAGATACATTTGCCCATCTCCTTGACTCCTCCTTGGTGGTATCCAACAGTTTTGGCCTGGCCATTTAAAACAAATATATTACTAATTGGGAATTTAATAAGTGCCCACATATTTTACGCCTTGCTGCTTCCACACTAGAGGAGCTGTGGCCAAGATAGTAACATGTGAGTGTTAATTTCATGGAATAGTTTTTGGAATAGTTTGGACCAATTGATTTTGTATCCCGAGAATGAGCCAACATAATTGATTGGTTTAAGGAGATTCACAATACACTGTTCAGGCCTGGTTTAAACATGTTGAAAAAGTGTGATGCCTGTAATATGGCCCTTATGGCACATGTAAGATGATCAACTGCTGAGAAGAAAATTTAAGGTGAAACAGGGCATCCTTGTCTGAATCATTTGGAAATGCGTAGTCAAACCCCATATTGTCATGTAGTGAAATGAAAAGATACAGAGAACACAGTGTTTGACATCAGTCCAACCGCCATGTGTGAGTAGGTGAGTAGTGAATCAGACGATGGAGGCGTTGGACCGACTGTAGCTTGAGGCGTTCTCAGTTTTTTCTTTTTGTGCCAATTGTGTTCGGGAAGACAAACTCTCTCAGTGCGCTGTCCAAATGGTCCAGACTGCAGTAGGAGTTGCAGTGCTTAATTTGATCCGGCTTTTGGGGGAACACATTCCGGGAAATCGGAATTTTGAGCTTTATTGGATCCGGGAAATAAAATACTCTAACAACTTTTTAAGTATGCAATTATTTTGGGCTGTTCCCCCATAAAATCCACCCAGTACACAAGTGTTCCTGAAAATCTGGATTTACAAATTAAGCACTAAGGAGCTGTAATGTCACGGACTGAAGGGGAAGAGAAGGGAAAGGGATTCTTATTTGTATAGCGTTTTTCATATGACATAGTCACACCCAAAGTGCTTCACACATGAAAGGGAGGGGGTTCATTCACTCCAGGCTGATGGTGGTAAGCTACTATTGTAGCCACAGTTTCCCCTGGGGTAGACTGACAGAAGCGAGGCTGCTCACATCTGCGCCAACGGTCCCTCTGACCAGACTGAAGGTTAGTTACATACTTTGGTACATTAATACTCTGGTTGAGACTTTGGTCTCAGAACTGAGTTGCTGCTCAATACACCATCAAAATGATCATCATGGTAATCACGATAAGAGGTGTCACAATAGCCATGAGCCATTTCAGCCTTCTTCTCATCCTGGTTTAGTTGTTACTTATTTTGACACAATTTGATGTAAAAACCTGGCTAGAGTGCACATACAGACACAGCTCAGGCCCATTATCCAGCATTATCTACTGTACATATCTACTGTGCCAGTAAAGTAATGCTTTTAAGTAGTCAGTGTCACATTTGCAGAAGGTCTCTCTCCACTCTAGACAGGGCTGAGCCTTTTTTTTCCTGTCAAGGTTTTCTCAACAGATTCTGGTACTTCGGACCATACTGATCAAAATAAGCTTTTGCGCCATCTTGAAATTTGTCCAGAATCCAAGATGGCTGCCAAAAATCCAAGATGGCCACCAGGATACCTAAAATTGGTCCTAAGTGGGTGGAAAATGTATCTGTTTTTAGCCTGATTTGGTGATTTTTGGTGAGAGAAATAAAATTCTGTGGCTTAAAAACCATAGCATTTTTATCAAGCAAATCCAAGATGGCTGCCGGGCGCGGTCCCCTGAACTTCAAAGTGTCATATCTCCTGTTCTAGAAGGACTACGGCCATAATTCTGGTGTCTATTGATATGTTTTCATGGTCAAGGAATCCATTTCTGTAGGTATTTGGCAAATCTGATCATTCGGTCCATCAGAATATCCAATATGGCCGCCAACAGTCAATGACTTGCTATTTGATTTGTAGTCCAGGGATATAGATTGATTAATTCAGAAAGAAGTAAAAAAAACAAATATGTTGGCACTTAAATTGAGAAAAGCGTCTTGTTGCTTATTTTGGCGCTTGCGCTTCACAGCTAGAAGGTCCCAAGTTCGATCCAGGGCCAGGACCGGGCCTTTCTGTGTGGAGTTTGCATGTTCTCCCCGTGTCTGGGTGGGTTTCCTCCGGGTGCTACGGTTTCCCCCATCAGCCCAAAACATGCATGTTAGGTTAAATCCTCCTGCCAGGTGATTCTGACCATAAGCCTGGCTCAAGATCTGGAGATGGGTCCCCGGCCCACTGCTCCTGACGGATTGCCCCAGCGGCATCGAAGGATGGGTCAAATGCAAAGACGAATTTCTCCATTATGAGATAAATAAAGAACTAACTTATTTTGATCAGTATGGTCCGAAGTACCAGAATCTGTTGAGAAAAAACAGGACACAAAAGCAATTATTACCTGGCTCAGCCCTGTCTATCACCCGCTTCCACCCTGAGCCGTCCTGTCAAATAAAACCTACAGTCCAAAATATTTTTTAGAAAGAAAAGAGTTTTCAATTTATGTATTTAGTAAAAGAGAAAGAAAGTTGCCTCCACCATTGCACTTACAGTATATGCCTGTTCCAATAATATTAGTCTTTTTTGACTTTAATACAACCAAAAAACTCAGCGTGGCCTTTCCGACTGCTTAAATGGCAGAACAAAAGCAGAACAGACTTGACCACAGGGAGGATGGATTTTTTTCTAAAAGCATATATTATGAGTGAGATAAAAGTATATGAGTCGGCCTAATGTGGTGTCTGTAATGGACTGGAAAATGCTAGCACAGCATGCTACGAAAGCAATGTTGTATCTGTGTCTTATCCTTTTACTCGCATAATCTTATAGCATGAATGGTGGTGAAGATTGGAGAGAGACAAGCAACTGTCAGAGCACGTGTCATATGATACAATACTGCAATACTTTGTCATAGGATTCAAGTTGCCATACGCCTATCTTCAGTATGTGGTATGTGGGTTATACATATAGCATTAATTTGAAGCCAGATGTGCTTCCAATCCCCGGAAATACAACATTATTTGTATTTTGCAATGACTGTTTTGGTTCCATTTACTCAAACAATCGTATGAATCAGTTGGTGAAGTATAAATATTTAAAGATATTTCCAGTAGTGCTGTGGGTGATAAGTTTAGGCATGAGAACTTTAGAAACTGTGAGTGGTCTGACGTGCCTGGGTGACTTCCTGTACTTATTAAAATGCAGTGAGCAGATGCATGTTCAGTGTGGGATGGGAGCTTCAGACCCTCCAGCTCGCCATGTACTCCCTGCTGCAGTAGCTCCTGTCACTGTACTACAATGTGAGTATTTTTACGATTCGTACACCCACCGGCCCAGACCCCCCTCCCTCATTAGCTCCACAGGAACAGTGAGGCGTCAGGCAGTAATTGAGGCTCCACACCCCCCCTGCTTGTTATTTTCACAGTTACCTGCTTTCAGTCCCATCCTTCTGCGCTGACTTCCTGTTGTTATTTTATGCATATGCAAAGGATCATTTGTAATAAGTCAGTGATTTTTTTTTTAAACCTTTTGGAGCACAATTTTACATCATTCACAAACATGCCCATAGAAAACCATTTGAGTTTCATGTAACAAAAGTCTGTTTTCCCAATTCATGAGCAAACCTTCGTAGCACAGTGACGAAGCACATTTTCTTACTTAAGGTTATAGCATTTTGAGTAAATATACTTTGTTCATGAGGAAACAGAAATTAGGTTACAAATACAGGCTTATAGTAACACGCTTATTTACAAGTAGCACCAGATCAAGGCACAATAAAATCATCTAAAGGTGGAGTGATGGGTCCAGTGGTCTCCAACGTTTTATGCAAATGGGAGTGTGTTAGAAGACACTATGCAACTTATTCTGCCTCTAAATTAGGCCAGGTGATTGTAGCCATTAGCCTGGCTCGAGATCTGGAGATGGGTCCGCAGGCGCTGTGCACGCGGCTGCCCACTGCTCCTGTTGGATTGCCCCAGCGGCATCGAAGGATGGGTCAAATGCAGAGAACAAATTTCACTACGAGTATTGTACCTTACCTTACTACTGAAGCTATTGCTTTCAACCTGGTAACTCCTAGGTAATTCCTAATTACAGTAGTAATTCATTAGTACTTAAATTAGTTAACTACCTGGTAATTCATGGTTATCTACAGTAGTATAGGGTTTGGCTTTAATAAGTCTTTCACTTCAGCCAAAACCCTTTCAGTCATTGTTTTCATGCTTTGTAGTCAATCGTGTCTGATTTAAAGGAAGGGTATACATAAGGTATACATATGTTCTAACCTGGGCTTAGATGAGGCGATGCGTGGCTGTCTGGTCTTTGTGCGTGTCTTCAGTCCCGTAAGACGACCAAAGACGTTATCATTTTGCCTCTACATGGCGCCAAATATTGGTGAAGTTAGAAGCCACTAATCTCTTCCACGTTTCCCCTATTTAAATAGGGTTATGTGAGTAGTTACACAATCAAAGTATAGCACAAAATTAAACTTGCATCTATTAATTACTAAGTACAGCTGTTGTTACCAGTAAGTCTTGTGAATTGCCCAATAATTCTGTTAATTACTGAGTAACTATAAACATTGTTGCATGTAATAGCAGGGATGTCATACAGATTGTTGGCAATACCTGTATGATGTAATACTCCTAATGTGCTATATGTGTTATGTTATAAAGAGCTGTATATGTTATTATATGATTTTACACACACGATTTTACATACACAATCATAACCATATAATGCCCTTCATTTTATGTTAGTAATAATTTGTTACCACTGTGAGTGGCAATAACATACTAGCCAACATTATCACTATAAGTATCTAGTAATTACCACTTTAAGTACATAATTTAAGCATCACTATTACAGTATAGCTCCTCAAAATGTACTACTGTAACTAACCATAAATTACCAGGGCAGTTACCTAAGACATACCATTTAACTATTATGAATTACTACTTTAAGTACCGAGGAAGGTGTTACTGGGCCGTAATCTAAAGTGTTACCACATTGGGTTGTGCATTTTACCAACGAATGCTCCGTGAACAAGGCCTTATTCCACAGTGTCTAAACCGAGCACAGTCCAAAGATGCTGCTCCACCCCCAGAGCCTGCAGCGCTTTTCACAGACACAATATGTCAGTGGTAAAGATATTAAAACAACAGACAATATCTTGTGTCAGGAACAGGGCAGTGCACGCCTTACTCACCATGAAATGTTTGCTTTATTTGTCCATTTATGGCGACTTGTGCAATAGTAGTTTTTAGACTTGATGCTGTGTTTTGGTGACGTTTGCTTCAAAGAAAGGTCTGAATCAATTCTGCAGGTTTTGGATCGGAAATAGATGACTCACTTTAGATCAGTGTTAAATGTGTTAAATATTGTTGTACGTATGTAATAGATAATCACAAAATGTCAGAATAATATTTGTCATGTAAGTAAATGTGCCTAAAATTTATACTTTTTACTTGTACTTTTTAATTTGTTACTTTCCTCCACCGATCATTACAGATATTTTTTATGGGGTAATTTATCAAGACGGGTTCTAAACAGCGAGTGCAAATTGAAAAATGAAATACGCTATTTTCTATCTGTACCTGCTTCCAATAAGTCTTTTAAAGGGCCAACATTTCCATGGTTCCACACAGACTGTCATCAAACAAAATAACCTCAACAAATAAGAACCTGATTGTATTGCCTTATGTTTCAAAAGACCATCAGCAGCATCCACAAGCATTTAACTAAAAGTATTTTGAATTGTGTTCCCATTGTATGCTGCGTCGTCTTGAGTTACAAATGCAAAACAGCAACAAAAGATTTCAGGAAACACAAGTCATACATACTGCAGTGTAAAATGGCATGTGGTGCTATCTTTGTAAAAAAAAAACAAAAAAAAAAACAATAATAAAATCGGGAAAATGAACCCAAAGCTCCACAGCCAAGTGGGTCCCTGCTGCACTTATCTCTCCCTGTAGACTTCAACATATGAGTGTGTATCTATGGACTGACACTGAGTCAACAGCTCTTGTTTTAGCTGCACTCAGAGGTTTGGGAACACAGATAAGCACCGGGTAGGAGCAGGCTGAACTAATGTGTCAAAGACATTTCATGCTTTCCTTGCACCACTGGATGTAAAACACACCTCAACTTCTGTGGAAGTTAAAGTACTTCCCGTAAATATCATATTATGAACGTTCTTTCAGCAATCAATTTTCTGACTTTTTATATTTGACCACCATTTTGTCGAATCCGAGGGTGACTTATTGTTGTATACGTATTATTGTACTTTATTCGGTGGGCAGTCAAATACTGCAATGTATAAGGTAACCAGATGTATGAGATACATTGGAAGACAGTCTGGGATTGGCTGGCTCAAACTCTGGTGAGAACGTGACCAGACCAATCACAGGTGGTGGGAGCGATAGACCAGAGCAACGAAAAGGTTAACGCCCCCTTTTTGGTGAGAGCAGAGGCCCCGTCCATTGAGATTAATGGGGAAACATCGGCTGAGATCTTCACATTTCCGTCTGAAAAGTAACAATTTATGCATTTTGTACCTTTGTCTG
>OMNZ01108757.1:18868-39267 GCA_900303255.1 Lesueurigobius sanzi | reverse complement strand
AATATTTGTCGATGTTGTTAGCATTTAGCCTCCGCTAACTACAGTATTCCATTGGGGTTCTCAGAGGTTGAAGTTAGAAGCCACCAAACTCCTTCACGTTTTCCCTATTTAAATACAGTTATGTGAGTACACGATCCAAGAATAGGTACACAAACTTAAACATGTCAATTTTCTAAGCGGATAAAAACAGGTACTATATTTTATGATGGAATAAGTTACTGGGGGAGAATCCTTAAGGAGGGTCCCAATACAGCACACCCAATACAGTACAGCACAGTTCCACAAATCCACGTCGGAAACGTTGTTCAAAAGATAAAAATCTCTGGCTTTATTACTTTGTTACAAAATTGAACGTGAGCTGACAAAACACACTTACTCTAGATGCCATGAAATAAAAAGATTCCTAAGTTAGCAGTTCGCAGGTAAGAAAACCGTTCGCTTCCACAGCTCTCAAAATCTGAATAAAACAAATGAGAATCACGTAACATACCAAACCGGAGCGGGCCTGTTCTTAAAGGTGCAGTACACTTTTTACCAATATTTACCAAATCTTCCAAGCACATGAATTCTAGCATGTTTTTAATATTTAACTACTATATGAACTTAATTAGGTAACTAAATGATATTATTTAACCTTTTAACATTAATTCCTTTTTATATTACAATAAATTGTACTTTGGCCTCTACAACATCTTTGGTGTTACGTTACAGAGGACACGCTCAATGTCCAGACAGGTACGCATCGACTCATCTAGCTAAGCTCATAACAATAATGCATCAAACTTATATAGCGCTTTTTTGGACACTCAAAGATGCTTTACATAGACGGGACGACCAACAACATTTAAGGAAAAGCCAGTTTGAACAGATGGGTTTTGAGGAGTGATTTGAAGTCCAGCAGGTCCAGCAGTGAGTCCGAGTTTCTGATGGGTTGTGGAAGTGAGTTCCAGAGGGACTCATGTAAGAACACATCTCAGGATGAAAAATAGTGGCCTATTCCTTTAAGAAAGCAAATGTGTCTGCCTGGTGGGTCTAGAGACTGCACTAAAGAAAGAGACTTAGGCGTTTCAGCTCAAATAAATGATAAACACTCTGAAAGAAACAGTGTTTTATTGAATAAATTACCATTATTGTGTTCAATTTGGCCCTGGAAATACAGAAAAAGGGTATTGTTTTTTGACAAAGTGTGTGCGGTTTTGTTATTTAAGTACCGGTTCGAGAACTGTTTAAGTTTAAAAAATACCGCTTAAGTATTGGTAAACCCCACAAATACCCAACCCTAAGACCCACTCACGTGGAGTAAAGTTCCTAAATTCATCATTGGATAAAATGATAATGCAATGACTTTGGCTGGTTACAGTGGTTCACTCAGATTTCTTTTGAGACTATGATGCTATTAAAATCCTGCTTCCTCTTCTTGGAAATTCTTTATTTATAAAGAAATGAGTTATAACTAATTTCAGCACATTTGAATAAACTGTTGGCCCAGTCAGATCAGTTGCTTATTTGCGCTGCTGCAGGCTCAAGTGTGCTGTAGACAAACGGCAGTTCACTGGGAAAACAATATTGGGGATTTTTCCATATTGGACCAATACCGATATTTGAAAAATAGGCAAATACCTGCTGACATATCAGCTGCGCGATATATCAGACCATCCCTATGTACCGCACTATTAGATGATGTAATATCCACATTGCAAGAAGCCACAAGCCGCAAATTCTTCCATCTGACTGAGATTGACACATTTTTTTTTTACAAACTCAGCCTTAAAAAAATGCATGGAACTCATAAATGTGAAAAGGTTCAGTTCTAATTTAGTTTTTTTTTTTCGTATTCTAGCCTTGGTTTTGTCCTGATTTTGTGTTTTTTGACATAAAACAAATTAATATCCGTCACTCTATACAAAATAATTTGTAATATTTCATACCTAAAATGAAATAGCAATGACTGTAAGCTAAATTCTTGTTGTTGGCTAATTTGCAGAAGCTTGATTTGGTAATTCCTTCTGTCTAAAGTTTCTACATGAGCGCACTTCCTCCTCGTGTTTGGAAACCATCTGAAAAGCCGCAGTAACAACATCACACACAGCATCACACTATTGTGGCCGTAGCGGTCACACGTTCAGTCCATGATCACGTCAGACCACACAAACCCACCTTTGTGCTGTCTCTGTGGGGCATTCAAAGATACTGGGATTACAAAGGTCTAATGTAACTGTATGAGGTCAGCCATTACACTCAGTTCTGTTTACATTTAGGTCTAGGACAGGGAGACTTCACTGTGGACTTTGAATGTTTATTTTAGAGGTATAGAAACAAATTGCCATATTAGTCTTGTTTATGCAGGTGGAGGGAAGTCAAATTTGAATTCTTGCCATTTTAATGCTCAAATCAAAATCTTTCAGTGTAAGTTTTCTCTTGGTTTATTTCTGAGTGAGTTCTTAGGCTTAGTCCTGGTTTAGTCTTGGGTAATCATCGTTTCGTTCTGTCCCTGGTTTAGTCCTTTTTAGTTTGGTCCTGGTTTTAGACCTCGATTTCAGTCTATGCTTTCGTCCGGTTTGCTTCTTGGTTTAGTCCTGGTTTAATCCAGATTCAGTCAATGAGATTGTCCGATTTTAGACCTAGTTTTCTCCTGGTTTAATCCTGACTGTAGAAGCAGTGAGTGGAGAAAAGTGTCAGTATTTGAGCTCAGAGCAGAACATAAAAACCACTGAATGACGACGTAACCGAAAAAGCAGATCGTCGTGGAGGCCAGATCACGATTGGATCTTTATCATCATATCGCCCAGCTCTACTTGGACATGCAAAAATAAGATCTGAACTCAGCACTTTGGATTATTTACTGTAAACGGCCGCTGACTTCATGTCTTTTTGTGTGGATTTAACACTGGACGCTGTGGTTTAGTATAAATGCCAATTGTAAAACCAGTTTATCTTGAAATCCCGAGCTCAAATACAGTTTTTCATTGCAGAAAACAAAAGCTATTATTCTACTTCTAAAGACCAGCAAAAATCACATTAAACAGAGGAATGCTTAAAATTAAATTGGACACCAAATATGTGGGAATCATTTTTGTGTTTGGACGACAATTTCACAAAAAAAAAGATGAGCAATGCCATTATTTTAAAAAAAGGATTTAAAGGCGCTATACCTGATTTTTACCCAGAATAGGAATGACATTTGTTTTGACCTCCTTTAATGTAAACTCAGTGGAAATAATACTGTGCACCTAAATATAAAGCATTTTTTTTAGGGCTGAAACAACTAATCGATTGTTAAAATAATCGTCAACTATTTTAGTCATTGATTTATTGCTTTCTAGAAAGAATTGTCAGATTTTCACTCAGACAGAGTCAGAATTACAATAAAAGTTAGCATTTTTGATGAAAACCCTTTCTCTTTAAAAGGTAGGGATTTCAGTCTCTGCTTTAGTCCAGTTTACTTCTTCTTCTTTAGTCCTGGTTTAATCCAGATTCAGACCTGGTTTAGACCTAGTTTTCGATATGACGATGTTCCCAAAAAAGTCATCAGATCCCAATTTGAATTTTATCATCATATCGCCCAGCCCTAGTTTGGACCAATTGAATTTACTCGCTCCAGCTTAACAAAAAATAAAGTAAATCAGGAATAGTGCCTCCTTCAATGCCTGCTATAACCAAATGTAATTCTTGCAAGGCATTCAAGGCCTTAATCGCAACTGAACTTTTGTACATCTTTAAGTCAGCATGTGTTTTGTTTTTGTATGTTGCTTTTTGCAATATATTTGGCAATATTCTGTGCAACCAAACAATAGTACGATTTTTAATGACACTTTTCAGGCTTGACCCAGCATTTGGAAACCACTATTTTCTACATTAGTATTTGAGAAAATATAGCCCTGTTTTTGTAAGTAAAGCTACAGTGAAACCATTGAACCACAGAGAGCGACTTTAAGGCAAGTTTGTGAATTCATCAAAGGGGGCAGTATAACATTTTGTCAATGGGGGTCTCTGAGTTCTTTGGACTTATCTTTCTCCTTACAGTAGTTAATTGTGCGCCAAGTACAAACAGGGCCAGTGACACGGGCTTTGCTCTTTACAGTATATGGATTGAAAGCGATAATCCGACTGTGGGCGTGTTGCATATGGGGTATTAACATGCATTTCGTTCAACATATGACAGATTTTCTCATAAACCCTCGAACTTAGCACAGCCCCGTACAAGCCTCGATGTGGCCTGCGTTTGAAGTTGAAATATACACGGCCTATTCACAGCACCTCATTGTGAACATTATCATATGGTCCTCAGTGATCCGTTTTATTTATTTTGAATCGGTAAAAGAAATATGTCTGTTATTTTTAGGGCACGTGAGACCGACATGAACGCAGTATCGATGATTCAGCCTAAAATACCGGTAGTTTCCAACCTGGCCATGTTGCACAAGTGGAAATGATTTATGGGAGAGATTATAACCAGCGTGCGTGGGAAAAGACTTTGTTAAGAGACAAAACTTGCTCAACTCAAACGAACCAGTCCATTTTACTGCGATAGTGAACTCCTGGAAGAGAGAGACTACACTAGGGTCAATGATCAACTCGAATAGTAGCAAAAGAGGGACGAGTCATGTGAGTCATGGAAGGACAGAATTGAGAAGTTATAACATGGATTAGATGAAGATCAGCATTGATGATGTAGCCCAAAAATCATAGGGATCATAATAAATCTGTGCATATTTAATTTCTTAAGATTTGCAAATGTTTCCTCAAACAAAGGAATGGGGAAAAAATGTTCATGTTCTAAACCAATTGGACAATTGCTTTTGTACAGTACAATTTCAGTCAAAACAACACGTGTTTTAGACTAGAATTTTTGTATTTTCAATGAAGTTATCTAAAAAAAAAACAGTCAAGCAATGTCATTTATTCCAAGAAATTCAGATTAAATGCCAGTGTGAATAACATATAATTACTTTTTAAGGCCTTATTTTTTTTTAGCACAATTCATTTAAGGATTAATTAATTTGCACAGTGTCATTTGTTTTCCAAGAATACATTATTATATATTAACTGCATTACAAGTAATACATTTTATTTAAGTGAATATGGACATGCTGTGTCATTTGAAAGCTCTTAATCTGTAGAATTCAGTCATCGTTTTACACTCCACAATAGTACTATTGATCGCAGCGCAAAATACTGCGGTTAGCAGCAGTATGCTAAGGGTAGCTGGTGGCTGCGATACATCGGTTGAATTTTCTTAGGACCTTTCAGCGAGCGGGGGAGGCGAGTGTTGTAGGTGACGTCAAGCATATGCAGGAAATGATAAGGCTAAGGCCAGGCTAGGGATTGGGTAAAATCACATCCAATCAAACTTTTCAGTTTCAGTTTCAAAACTTTAAAAGGAGTTCACCCCTGCCACCTGATAACGGAGCTCAATTGGGAAGATCCAGACCCTCTGTACGAAATGAGTACGAATAATGAGGGTATGGTAAGACCAGACTAAGTCACACCTAACGCAGTGAAATAGCCTATTATTGGCAGCTAGTGTTTGCAATTTAGTTAGTCCACAGAATCGCTCTATAACATATTTATATGCATTAATGGTCTATTTAATGTAAGGACAAAAAAGTCCCTGGTCCTGCAAATTCACTGTATTTTCTTTGCATAAACAACAAATAAGTTGTCTATGAACCTACGTTTGTGAAAATCTCACAGTATTGGTTGGTATATCAATCATGTTGATGCCCCAAGTATCGGTATCTGCAGCAAAAAAGCTGGATTGGTGCATCTCTAAGCCCTACAATATCCCCATCGCAAGAAGGCACAGATCGACACATTTTGCACACTCAACCAAAACATTAAAAATGTATACAATATAATACTGTGCAGCCCTACGCAACAGCATGTATTTTGTCACTTGCGTTACTAAGCTACAATTCACAGCTGAAACTGAGCTGAATGGGACTGATTTTGGCAACAAATCTACAACAGCCATTCATCCAGCCGTCTTATTCTGCTGATCCGATGCTGGGCCTCAGAACAACATCGATTCCTGACTAATACGAAATATTCACGAGCGGAAGTCATTGTTGTTGCTTTTGTAGTTTTACAACCCCAGAGGATTTCCACTATAATCTGCTTATTGTATGTTGAAATATTGATTTCCTGTGCCTGAAACGAAAGCAATCTGATTATTTTTTATATAATATTATGTTCTCGACAAAAAGGTACACGGAGAAGCATGTCTTTGGATTTGAAAAGCAATCAACTCTTATGCAACAATCACAGTATGACTGACATGACACAGGGAAAAATAAAACGATTAACTGACATGTGCAAGGGCATCAGGAGGAGAACTGCTCCACACGTGAGGAAGTGTATGACAGTCACATCATGTCACTTCTACAAACTATGTACTTTTCTAGGTTCAAATTCCAAACCCTAAGCACTAAACCTCCAAGCAAGCGACTTCAAGGTCAAAAGAAAATGATGTATTCAGGATAAGTTTAGTTGAGATAATTTCACTATGTTAGGTTACAAATTGATGTTTGGTGCTAGAATTAGGAGGGTTTGCGAAGAACTGATTCATAACTGTAATATAGATCTTTCCTGACCTTAGACCTGTGACTGAACATTGACAGAAAAGTAAACAATTCATATTTCAATGGCCAACACCTTTGCTCTACAAGAAAGGTTACTTTGAATTTCCAATCAGTTCTGAAGAGGCAGCCTACTTCATGCACATTTTTTCTTACTTATTAACTAGGACAACATTAAAGCCGTAGTTTTAGATTTTAAGGGCATATGGGTCAAGCATGGTGTAAAAAACAAGTTCAATCATAACCATAAAATGACATAAAATCGGTTGTAAATGTGATTGTGTTGCTAGGAATACGGAAGGACAGGTTAAGAGGGCTTACCAAAGAAATTCAGAGCAGTGATAAAGATATCTTTCATGACGTAATACAGACAGAAAAGAATATTTCAAAAGGCCAACACTTTGCAAGGAAAATGTACTTTTGAAATGATTTTCTAAAGTGGTGCCCTAATTTTGGGACAGATTCTGACTCACTAATCACACATATGCAATATTAAAATAGAATGCATGTATATTTTTTACATTTTATACTCAAACACGTGAAATTTCCATATGCAAAATACCACTGCATTGAGCGGAACGAGAACTTAGTCCATAGTCTATCCACAAAATCGCTGTTTTTTGTTTTTTGTTACTTTAAACATTAATCTGACGTCTTTACCACTCACCTGCCCAGTTCTCCGGTGATTTCGTAGACACTCTCCAAAGACTCTGTGCAGATGGGAGTGTGGATGTCGCTGAGGAGCCCCGTGATCAAAGCGGCTCCACAGCGACCGTCTATCCGCCTTCGAGACATCATCCTGGGCTAGAGTGTGATCGCGCTCCCGCTGATCAGACCGACTTCCAGTAGCGATAGATGTATTCACCGCCCACCCACGGGGTTAAAAAAAAAAAGATACACAGCCTAAACTACGTGCTAACTAAATTAAACATCGCTATCTTTTACAATCGTTACATATTATCGCTAACAAAGCCGGGTGTTATTTGTTCAGGTTTAGTTCGCCGACTACTTCAGTTAGCTCGCTGAGTTAGCACGAAGGTCAGTGATCCAAAAGTGGCTAAAAACAAACTTGTGCGGCTACAAAACACGACAGCTGCCAGGCTCAAAAGCCCAAGCCTGTATAAGAAACGAATAAGTAAATTCCCAAGGTTAAAGCATGGAGAAGATCGCAAGTTTAGTTGAGTTTTTGCAGAGACTTTTCGATCATCTTTGCATCTATCCCCTCCGCTGTTTGACACTTTCTGGACACGTCACTCAGGGCGCATGCGCAGAGGGAGGTGGTGGTTTGAAAAGATTTGAAACTGTACTGTTTTGTTTGGCCCTTCAGTGTCTGTAGGCACTGGGCAGGATGAGGATCATAAGGGCAGGGCTGCTGCTGCTGCTAATGTAGCCCGACTGTCTACAATGCGACCGTGACCTATATACGGCCTACTGAAGTGGCTTTAGGCGATAACAAAGGGTCTACTGTAAACAGGGGAGATGTGAGATTAAATCTGCTCATAGGCAATGAGTATGTCATTCTATAATGACTAAATCATCATCATGACTAGCCAGGAAGGGTTCAATACTATAGGCTTTTGGGGAAATAATTTAAGTTTAAAGAAATCATACATAATAACAAGGCAGATAGAAAAATATTGAAGCAATGTAACGTAAATAACCCAAATGAACAAACACAAAAGGATAACAGGCTGAGATGGGTTGGATATGCACAAAGATAGACAGGGAGGGAACAGAGGTTCCCAAACTTTTCAGGTCAGGACCCCTAAAATTACCATAAGAACAATCTGGGATCCCATTGTAAAACAAATGTATATAGTGTAACATACCGGTAGATTTATCAAAAAGAAAAAACATTTAAAATATACACAATATATGTATATATTGTAACATATATAATATTATCCATGTTACAATATATACATATGTTTATATATTGTGCATATTTTAAATGTTTTTTCATCTTGACATTTACAATATATAAACAAATCTATATATTGTAACATAGATCATACCAAGAAGAAAAAAACATTTAAAATCTGGGTTAGAGATGCATATTTACATCTTTTGTTATTGTTATTTGAATTCCACATTGTAATATGACCATAATTCACAAATCTATACTGTAGTTTATTTGTGTCATTGTGTAATAAGACTGATTCAAATACAATATCGGCATCTACAATACACCAGATTGCACTAAATTACATCTGTGTAATTCTAAATTTCCTGGGGGAGGATCCGCAGACCTCCCACATAAATATATTTTCATCTTACTATTCCTAAACTGCTGCTACAGTCCTGGTGGCACAGGCCAATGAGGTGAGTCAAAACAGTCTCATTATTGTTATTCATTTATAAATAAAAAAAAGTTTGGTCAATAGTATTTTCCTATTTACAATATGCGGCCGAATAAACTTCAAGTCATCGTTTGATGCGGCCCTCGGACTCAATCCAGGTTTCTCATCTGGCCCCTTGTAAAAAATAATTGCCCACCGCTGGTATATATGGTCCAGCATTCAGTATAAGTTCTTATTTTGTTATAAACTAATATTGATATTAATGATATGTAGAGAGATGATATTAATGGCCTGTTATGAATTTATGAACATCATGTGACCTCATTTGATTGTGCAAGAGGGGTAGCGTTTTATAAGTTAAAACTTCTTCCTACTCCTTTTGAGCATCTTTCTCATACGAAATTCTTTGCTCATGTTGAAATTATACAAACCTTTCTACTGCCTATCTGTTTTTAAAAAAAATTGATGCACTGATGCTCAAATAAAAATAAATAAATAAATATTGAACTAATATTGGCAGTTCCCCCCAACTAGCCAAATTATGGTAACATTCAATTTATATCATGAATAGGAAGAGTTCCACATTCCATACCTTGCTAAAATTGTCCAGAAGACAAATCTCCATCTATTTCACATGTGTTCCCAAATACTGTGATGGCATGTCTTAAAGTTTACAGTAAAATAAACACATAGCCAAGTGGTTCATTAAAATTAGCCATTTGTTCTCTTTTATTACAATCATCTGGGTGAAATGAAGACACATGTACAGGAGCTTTGCATAGAGTGGAAATCTGGCGTGGATCCTGGTCAAATGCGTAAGGAAAGAAAACGAGGTGGTCCAACAGTTTTTCGTGACTTAAAGTAACCAAGTTTAGCATTTGCGGAAGAAGAGATGTGAAAAACGTATTGTTTGTTGCCGTTTTTGTGGATTTCCGAATAGTGGTATGTGTTTTGAAGAGTGAAAATCGACCTAAATACGGTTGCAAGCCCCAAACTTTGGTACATTCGGTGCAAAATATAGTTATATCATCAACACACAACGGAACGGACATGTACAGTTATATACACAGAGACAAACAGGACTGCACTCAATGTACGCAAACATGTGCTCTTGCAAGACTCAGAACAGCCCTATACTTGAACATTAGCCCATTCCAGAGATATGGACCTTCACCTATTACTAAGATAGGCAGACTTGCACATGTAAAACTAATATAAAGCGCGCTGCTGTAGTGACTCACCGGTACACTGCCACAACAAACATGTCGCTTCATTTCGGTCCAAAAATATCTAAATATCTTCCATCTTTGTGTCATTATAATAAGAGGTGGGTAGGAGCCTAATAAAGTAAGACATTAAAAATACTTGATAAAAACACAAAGTTCCAAAAATTCTAACTTTTTTCGGTATAGTAAAAGAAAAAAGGTATGGCTGGTAACAAACTGTGACAAAAACTGGAAAAGAAAAAATGCTGTATTAGAAGGTCTGTTTGGTCATGAGACATCACTAAAGAAGGTTGCTTGGTTGTCCCTATTAGCTCTAATAAATTGTCTTTTATAAAATATATATATTTATAAGATATGTGAATGTTTTTGGCTAATTTCCTGTTGACCAGTTCCTGTCCACATTTAAACATAAATAGAAAAAAAACTGGACATAAAGAAAATAAGATTTAAAAATGCAGAAGAAAACTTCAATAATAGTCATGCAAAGTGTGTTTCATAAAAAAAAATGAGATTGTGGCACTATTTTGCCATTTGTTTGCATCAAATCAGCGTTAGCCTTTAGCTTTACAGCTAAAACATCTTCATTTATAAACACAGAGGTCTCCACTGGTGAAGTATTTGCATCCTGTGTAAAGTTTTTACATGTTGTAAGTGATTACCCGACAGCTGCATGTTTTCAGCTACGTACTGCTTAAATATTTATTTATTTCAACAAGACACGGCTAACTCTTCATAGGAAGAAACAGGAAACAGTCGTTACCCTAGGAAGTTAGCAGGAAGTTGCTAAGTAGAATTCCGTGCACAGAGCCTATAATCTCAAATATTTGCTGGATCCTTCAAAATAATTCCCAAATCCTGTATTCTGGAAAATTAAGTGTTGGGGAATTTAGTTTCAAATGAGGCATGACTCTCCTCTCACACCAAGATAGTCCTGTGTTCAGTTCCAGGACTGTGTGCGGTCATGTGGAGTTTACTCTGAGTGCTTCAGTTTCCCCCATCAACCTACAGTATACCAGCTATTCCCTCAGTTCAACAGGTCTCCCTATTGATCCAAAATTCCCCCGGGGCCCCCCAAAACCATAGGAATTAACTCCATTGATAAGAATATGTCATGTTTTCTGTCATAAACTTACATTAGAAAGAACAATTACAGAGGGATAAATGCTGATTTCAAAGTAGTATATTTAAAAATACACTCATAATTCATTACAAACTCATTACCTTTCTGTATGCTTGTTTCTGTATGCAGTGTCTCTGAGGCCCCCCAGAGGGCCTCGGACCTCACTTTGGGAACCACTGACCTATAACATACACGAAAATCCTCCAGCTAGGCTTAGTCCTGATGGAATCTAGTTCAAGCTCTGGAGATGGGTTACTGGGCGCTGCCCTGTGGTCACCCACTGATCCTGACAGGTTTACCCCCAGTGGCACTCAACGATGTGGGTCAATCACAGATGTACAGATCTCCCTATGTGGAAAAAAATACATATCTGGACGTTCTTAAAAGTATGGAGCAAAAATGATTATTGCAAAGAGAGATATTTTGAGGGAATGGAAGGCCACTACGCCACCCAGTTATTATAAATGGTTGAATGATATGATGTCCTGTTTGTATCTTGAAGAGATTCAGTACAATTTCTTTTTATTTATTTATCCAGGAAAGTCTTACTGAGATTAAGAATAACTTTTTCAGGGCAGTTCTGGCCCCAGAGGGGATCCTATTGTACATGTTTTAGTGGTAGGGGAACCGGAGCACCCAGAGGAAACCTACGCAGACACAGGGAGACCATGCAAACTCCACACAGAAAGGCCCAGTCCTGGCCCGGGATCGAACCCAGGACCTTCTAGCTGTGAAGCACAAGCACTATCCATGTGCCACCCATTGTGGCAACTTATCACGATTGTCAGATAAACCTTACTGATTATATTGGAAAGAACCTGTGAACTCAAAGGACTGAATAATAGTTTGCATATTTGTGGATCATCTTGTAGTTTACCAATTTTTTAGAATCCATTTACCCACTCTGGCACTGTTACCGTTTTCCTTCTTGTTTGTTATTGTTAATGGAAAACTGAATAAATAAAATATATCAAAAGTATGGAGCGATAAAACTGGACAATATTTTAAAAAGTTACAAACTACAATATGAAACTCACCACCACCCACCTCTGATTACAAGACAGTGTACGGTTGGCACAAGGCGGCGCGCTCCAATGTAAAATGACAACAATATGACCAGCTCGACTGTGTTTTCAACGGACGGCGATATCCTCATGCAAAAAGCTAGTAAGGACACTATTTCAGCATGCAAATACCGAGCTATAGCACAACGCCACCAAGGGGAGAGTTTTTGCCTTAGGTCAACTCACGGAGCTGACCAGGCTGATCCCCAACGCATGCAGTTAGTTAATTTGGGCTTTAAAAAAAAGGGTTGGGAATGATTAACTAGAGTCCGGCGAGGCTTTAGGTAGAGATTCCTAACCCTTTTTTGTGGTTGTAGCTCAGATAGACTTTGTACAGAAGGTGTAATCTTGCATGCACCTCATAGAAAAACTGTGTTGTGTGTGAGATTGTACTTGGGTTGTGCACTTCGTATCGTAACATAACCGTGTGGACCGTTACTCATAGTTTGTTAAAGGCAAGTGGACATGGAGTGCAAAAGTAGGAGGAGACAATTCACATTCATTTTTTTTCATAGACTTTTCCAAATTAAATAACCTTAATTTATTTCTTGCTTCAAAAAATAGTGTGTCAAATTTAGTCGTTTTTTATTTTATGTTATTAGATCCCTGCCCCCTGTTGCGCTCCATTTTTGAAAACTTTACACTCTTTTTGTGCACGGTAACATACGACTCTGGTGCCCCCTTGTGGTTAAACAGCACAACAACGTAGGTCACATTTCACTTGGCCGTCATTCATAATACATTAGACATGATCAATAAGCTTTACCCGTTAAAGTATATGATATATATATATCATCAAATACATACATTCAGACCCTGCTTTGGTACTTTCAACTTCTCCGATCACCACAGAAGGGGGGGATAAGTGACGACGAGCCCCGAGGAGTGAATAGGTTGCGTTCACGGGACATCACAACGTCCTAAAGAGCCTATAGTTTAAGATTGAGGAGGAGGGCAGCTGGAAATACTGTATCAAAATGCCAGTGGTGGAAGAAGTACTCAATAATTATTCTTACTTAAGTAAAAGTGCAGATACAGGACCAAAAAGTAAAAGTATCTGATAAATGTTTTACTTAAGTAAAAGTATAAAAATATTCATTGTAAAATGTACCTTATAAGTAAAAAGTAAAAGTATTTAGTGTTATTTAATGTGCATGATTTATTATTTTATTTTATGAATCAAACCAGGACTAAACCAGGACTAAAGTCTGAACAAGTAAACCACTAACTCAGGTCTAAACCAGGTACAAACCAGGACTAAACCACAAGAAATCAAGTATAAACCAGGTGTAAACCAGGACTAAAACAAGTATAGACCAGGTCAAAACCAGGTGTAAACTAGGACTAAACCACTAACTCAGATCTAAAGCAGGTTTAACCAGGTGAAAATCAGGTCTAAACCAGATCTAAACAAGGTCTAAAGGAGTGAACCACTAAACCAAGTCTAAATTGGGAGTAAACCAGTTAAGATAAAGATAAGATAAGATAGCCTTTATTGTCTCCAGAGGAGAAATTTGTTTTGGACAAGTTCATCATAGAGGTCACTTTGGAAATAAAATACTTTCAATTTTTAACCCAGTTTAAAAATGTAGTGGAGTAGAAAGTACAGGCTCTGAAATGTAGTGAAGTAAAAGTAAAAAGTATTCATCCTAAAATGTACTTAACTAAAGTAAAAGTTCCTATAATTTGTACTTTTTACTTTGTTACTTTCCACCACTGCAGAATCCAGATTACAAGTAGCTAATTCCTGGGCCAAACAGCATGAAACGAAAACTGTCACAAAGTTCAGTGTCGTCGCTGTCAGCACATATTATGAACTAAGGTCTAATTATCAATTCTTTTCTCATAAAGGTGTCCAAACGTGGTGACAATATTCAAAAACATGTGTGATGTAAGCCACGAGAAAGGACTCTCAGCCATGAGAATAATATGGCAGGTTTGTGAATCCAATCACTATCGAACACTCATCTCCTCAATCAACATTTGGATATTTTCATTTTGGAAGTTTCTTTGAAAAACTGTTGTATTGGCAGTTGCTCCAATGGAAAGAGATTTCTGTAACGAGAACGCAACCTAATATTTCACCAATCACCACTGAAGGAGACTAAGGCCATGTCCACACGTACCTGGATATTTTTTATAAAAGTATATTTTTCTATTTTAGCCAAACTGTTGACAGAAGCGTTCCACTCTTTTGGTCTATTTTACCAACATTTTGTGTGCCTTTATTGGTTAAAATAAAAGCATGTGACTGCGATGCCATGGACACACACAGCGCAAATAAATAAATATCCAATTAATGATGTCATGAATGCGTATACATGTGGACAGTAGGCCCAAACGCATAGAAATATATGAGTGTATAAAAATATCCGGATATGTGTGGACAAGGCCTAAGTGAGGAGTCCCTAGTAGGCAATTGTTTTGGGATTTTGGGCATTTGTCATTACAAGTTTGCTATTTATTTAGTATTCATCTTAAATCTTTAATAAAGTGCGTATCTAAGCTAACATCGCGATCTGACTGAGGTACATCTGAATCAGTGGAGTCTAAATTCACTTATGCTTTATGTAAACAAGATCAGTGTTTCTCAAACCGTGGTACATTTTTGGCTTCTTCAGGTGGTTCTCAGGCTCATCTTCAATTTTAAACTTTATTAATTTCAATTAGACACAATATAATTTATACATCAGTAATGCACTTAAGTTAGGTTAGGGTTAGGGTCTGGTTAAAAGACCAGTTTAGAAATGATTTAGTCAAATTTAGGCTTTGTTTTTGACCCTTCTTAGATCCGACTTAGTCCTGACTTGATCTTGATGAACTCGGGGTGAAAGGTTTCTGAGCTAGCGATGAACCAGATCAATGAAAGATTTTTACAAGGTTTTTTGGAGGCATGGAGTAATGCTTTCATCACATACTGTATATGAAATACCTTTATGGATACAGTCTTGACCAAATCCTCACTAAAGTACTAATAGGAAATTGAATCTTAATCCTTAAAACTTCCGTGCTGCTCATTGTGTGGACCGTGCATTACTGGAAATACCTTTTTGTGGAGAATCGAGGCTCTTCTACTATATGGATTTGAAGTAGTAATCATTGGTTTAGTCCAAATTTAGTCCCGTTTTAGACCTGGAATAGTCCAGATCAAACATGTTCTTGTCCACCGATGTAGATACCAGTGGTAGAAGATTTGCTGTACACACTTACTAAAGTGAAGGTAACAGATTTAAGTTGTACTTAAGTAAAAGTATAAAAGTATCCACTGTTAAATGTACTTTATAAGTAAAATGTATTTTAGGATGATTTCTTAAATTATTGAAAGATTGAAATGGGCTGCATTTTTTGTGAAGAATTGGGCTATTGTATCAAACCAGAACTAAACCAGGACTAAATCAGGACTAAACCAGGTTTAAACTAGGGCTAAACCAGAACTAAACCAGATCTAAACAAGGTCAAAATCAGGTCTAAAACAGGACTAAGCCAAGTCTAAACAATGTCAAAACCATGACTTAACCAGGTCTAAACCAGGAGTAAACCAGGTCTAAACCAGGTCTAAACCAGGTCTAAACCAGGACTAAACCAGGACTAAACCAGGTCTAAACCAGGACTAAACCAGGACTAAACCAGGACTAAACCAGGACTAAACCAGGACTAAACCAGGTCAAAACCAGGTCTAAACCAGGACTAAACCAGGACTAAACCACAACTAAACCAGGATTAAACCAGGACTAAACCAGGTCTAAACCAGGACTAAACCAGGACTAAACCAGGACTAAATCAGGACTAAACCAGGTCAAACAGAACAAACTTGATTCTTCATGAAGATGTTACTGTGAAAACACATGTCTTTAAACCACTATGAGAAATACTTTTACTTTTACTTCAGTTCAAACATGTAGTGGAGTACACAGTACAAATTCAGGCTCTAAGATGTGGTGAAGCAAAAGCAAAAAGTATTCATCATAAAACATACCCAAAATGAGTACTTTTTACTTGGTAGCCTTCCATCTCGATACAATACAGAATAGTTTATGACCAGACGCAGAAAGTGTGGCTTTACCTGTAACAAATAAACAATAAACCCGTGTTCATCCATTCTTCTGAGGGCAACACTGTAAAACTAAATGCTCATGATAGTAGTTTGTTCAGTTGTTTGTGTTCAGTGTATATGTGTGTGTGTGTGTACCGTAGTTTTTTTTGTATACCACTGCAGCCCAAATGCAGCAAAGACACAGTTTTCAGGTCCAAAAAAGAAAGGAGAAAGGAGAGGGAGGAGTCTGTGAAAAAGATCAGTCTTTTTGATGATGAAGAAGAGGAAGGAAACGGAGTGTCGTAAATCCAAGGCTGGAAACTCAAAGCACATGTGGGAAGAAAAGAGAGAAAAAAACAAATAGAAAATTGCACTGTCTTTCTTCCAGTGAGCGTTCAGAAAGTAAAAAGGCAGAAAATGTGAAGAGATTTTGGTGCTGTCGGCTGAAAAAAAGTCAGTCTTATATGTCCCGCTTCATTGGTTTTCTCTCCGTTGGGTTTACCTCCGTGGTCTACTCCAGACCGAACGTGCTCGTCTCCTCCACAGCGGTGACCAGCTTCTCGTAAAGCATCGAAAATGATGGATACGGGGGGAGGTCCAGACGGTTAAAGCAAGTGTGTGCCCTGAGGAGGGAGGAAGAGGGGATTAAGATTAATGTACAACAACAGAGCGGTGTCAAGACAAACAGTAAAAGCTCTCAGCAGGCCAAACTCCATTTCTTTCAATTTTCAGATTTTAGGCTGGTTTCTTCTCTTAAAGGAATAGGACACTATTTTCCATACTGAGATATGTTCTTACCTGAGCTTAGAGTTGATGCGTACCTGTCTGGTCTTCGTGCGTGCCCTCAGCAGAGGCTAATGCTAACAACATCTTCAGTCTATTACTGAACTGAGGGCACGCGCAAAGACCAGGCAGGTACGCATCAACAGGTCTAAGCTCAGGTAAGAACATATCTCAGTATGGAAAATAGTGGCCTATTCCTTTAATGTGCATATGACAGGGTTGAATCGTTTTGTAATTATGACTTAGTTTGATAGATAATATATGTGGAAAGTAATAATCATAGTTTTACTTGATTTAAGTGGCAATTTAATGAAGAAATGTTAGTAAAAGTTAGTTTATTTTAAATTTGAGTAATGCTGTGTTCCAGTTTTCCTCGGAGAGCGGAGCTTCAAGCTGGGGAAGACGTTTCCTCTGAGTTACTGTGCTCCAGATGTCTGGTCATAAAGTTTACTGAGAGACAGTGACACAAATACATAATTTAAGCTACAAAGCTGGTAAAAGACAGCTTTTTAAGCCCCTAACTGAGCAGTGTGGTTGTATTCATGATTTCATCAATCATGTTACAAATCATTTACAGAGCGCAGTTAGCTCTTGTTGTTTGTCTCAGGGCGGCCTGGTAGCTCAGCTTGTGCTTCAGCTTGTGCTAACACGGGCCAGGACCTCTGTGTAGAGTTTATATGTTCTCCCCCTGTATCTGCGTAGATTTACTCCAGGTGCTTCCCCTACCACTAAAAACATGTACAATAGTGGTGGCATGGTGGTGGTCTGAAGGTCTGCTGGTGCCAAATGTGGGTTGCCACACTTCTGTCAGTCTGCGCCAGGGCAGCTGCCACAGTGGCAACTGTGTTTGGAGTGAATGTCAATTGTCCCATGAAAGAGCTTTGTGACTATGTCTGTGAAAGGCGCTATATAAATAAAGGTCTTCTCCTCCTCCTTCATCATCATTAACATCATCAGCATCACAGATAAAACAGTCTTTTTAATAAGTGCTGAGGCTCAACTGCAGCTGGAGCTGAGTGACAGACAGCAGGAGGGCATCACAGGACAACTACAGGGTTAGGAACAGGAAATGTAAAAATATTGTAGTTGGGTGTTTTTATTTATTTATAACGCAGTGCGCAGCCATGTTGTTTGCTAGTCTCAAGGTGCCCACACGCTACAGGATTTTACATCTTTTGAGACTAAAATATGTGTGAAGACCACACACACTTAAGGACAGAGGACACACATACACACACATGACAAGTCCCACGTAGGGTGACCAGATTTTTCACATAAAAAACTTGGACAAAAATAATAGTTTCCCAAGTTGAACGGTAAAACTGTTGGTTTGTGGAATTCTAATGTCAATCAATGGCCAAATTAGCTCAAGGTGATCGACAATTAAGCTTTTTAACTAGATCAGTCGCTATAGAAACTTGAAGGACACGTGGCCAAAAGTCATAAAGTATCAAGGTAATATTTTGCTTTGGACATTTTTCATCATTTCTTTTGTAATTTTGTCATAATGCGTTTTTTTGTCACATTTTTTCCTGCATTTTTCTTAGTTTTCTTATATTTATATATATATTTTTAATCATTTTTCTTACATTCTTTCTGCATTTTTCCTCACATTTTTTGTCTTGGCCAAAAGAAGTATCTAGTCAATATAAAAAAACAACTTTGAAAAAACCGGGACAACTGGGACATAGTTTGTGTAAAACTGGGACAAAATAATGGTTTCAGATAAATTCACAGGGACAGGGGATAGAGGGCTCAAAACTGGGACTGTCCCGGGTAAACTGGGACTGTCCCGGGTAAACTGGGACTGTCCCGGGTAAACTGGGACGTCTGGTCACCCTTGTCCCACGACAGATCATGCCATGAGAGAAAGTTTTTATTGAGTCACGCCTCCTCAGACTCAGAAAGATTAAAAATGTGGCTAAAAATCCTCTGGTGTGTGGGCAGCTTAAGAATGGCTTGAGACATTTGACAATTGTAACTTCAAGGGACATTTTTTTCAAAATGCCATTATCAACTATATCAATCAGACAAATACTCCAAAAAAGGCAGGAAGTTAGTTGAAACTGTCAGGTAGAGAAAAACTGCACTGGTCTGTTGAAAATGAAATCGCAAAAGATTGACAATAGAAGACCTAAGGAACTTTTTGGGCTATGAGACATTTTGCCAAGTTTTTTCAGTGTACTCTTGGTGTCTCGATATCCTGATAAAGCAATATTTTTTCCTTCCTTCTAAATATAATTTGAGTTTGTTCTTCACACTTACCTGGGTAATGAGGTGATTTTTCCCCACTTTTCCACACAGAATCTGCGCGGTCCGTTGCTGCCGCGAAGAGATGCAAAGCCCTCATAAGGAATACTGGACGTGCCTGTCACAAACTGCAGAAAAGAAGACTTATTCCACACGTAACATCTAACCAAATGAATAAAACGATGACGTAAATTCTTTATGTGTGTTTTTATTGATGAAAATATCTGTTCTCAGACTGAAGCAGGCATGGGAATGTAAAACTTAGATGAAATCAGCATTGAGGCCATTTTGCTATATTGGCCCAAAATCACACATATAGATAGAATTAGGTCATTAAATATACTAATGCGGAAGGTTACACTGCAAAAAGTGATATCTTGATAAGTTTAAATTACTTATTTGGAGAAATTCAGACTTGCAAGTAGAGGTGGGAGATAAATCATCTACAAGATAATATCGAAACTGGTGTTTGGAAGATACTGTACGTACATGTACAATATGTACATCTTCAAAATCTGCAAAAACTGTTACCTGAAAAAAAAAAATATTTGATGTGTAATCTCAAAAAAAGTATAATATTCTTGTGTTCCTTTTTCAGCAGTTTATTCAAGATAATTATACTTTTGTTGACAGTGATCTAAATTAATACAGTTACCAGCACATTTTTACATATTTGTGATGGTTTGCAAAAATATCGTTATCGAGTCCCACTAAATATCGAGATATCCCCCACCTCTATTGTAAATTAAAAATACTGCCAATGGAATACAACTAAAATAAGAAAAAACAGCTCATGTGCAGTAAAATTCGATTCATTATACAATATTATGTGCAATATATACTATTTTCTTATTTAAAGTGTCAAAATAATAGTTCCATTGGCAGATAATGTTACTTATCTGCTCAAATTTGACCTATTTTTAGATACATTTTTGCAGCGTAGGACACAAAATTGAACATTTTATGCAAAATTATGTTTTTAAATGCCCCATAACAAGATATAAGCATCAAAAGAAACAAATCTATGCATCTATTATTTAAAATA
>OMNZ01108756.1:7919-19335 GCA_900303255.1 Lesueurigobius sanzi | reverse complement strand
AATGGTTTCACGCAAAATGGACGCGCGCGTTTTGGCATTTCGCGCGAATTAGACGCGTCCATTCCAGGCGTCCGGTGAAAAAGTTGAAAATATTGAACTTTTTCGCGCACCTCAACCAAAAGGAGAGGCTTGCTCTAGTGACACATTTGACGTAATGGCAGGAGAACAGGAAGAAGCGACAAAGCTCTGGCTTCAGTAGTAGCCCATTTTATCAGAAAATGCCACTAACCGCAGACAGATGGACAGGTGCTCTTCCACGGGGATCGAGTGCCTGTAGTTGGTGTCCTGGCAGGCAATGCCACCACCGATGCGGGCCAAGAGGTCATCAAACTGGGCACGGGACAGACGGAAGTATCGCTGAAAGGCACCTCATCCGTGTGCAGCTCATGGGGCAAATGGTGAGTTTAACCAAACACTGCAGCCTCTGGTTTATCTGGTGAATCCAGACATGCTGTGACGAAGCCCTACGATGACGTTGTCTGGCTTTATATAGCAAATAGAGCCACGCTACTGTCTCGATATCCGCCATTGTTGCTCACACTACACTCCCTGCAAGCCTCGACCACGCAAACAGGCGTTGTCACGCGTTGTCCCCCAAAAATACCTGTGTTGCCAGACACACGTTTCACGCGAAACGCCTGGTCCGGTCGGGACGCACCTTAAGGTGAATACACATATTTTACATTTGCACAATGAAAACCAGGATAATTCCATATAAACATGACTCACACAGCCAGCCTTACAATCATCATTGGCCTGTGGTAAAACACAGCCCCAAGACTCTTCATTTATTAATCATGAAACAAGCACCGACACATGTGAGCAACAGCATCAGCACATCCATTCTGATGAAGCCAATATGACTCCCAAAAGCAGTAGTTAACTGCTAATTTGGTATGAAAAATGTTACAGAAGATTGTAGGAGTCAGCACTTTATTGTAGACCTTACATCTACTGCCATATGGACATACAGTAGATGTATAAATGCAGAAAAAGATGGCTTGCAGTCAAAAGACATCCGTCATCCAAAAAAATAAAATAATTGTGAATGAACAGAACGCTTGCCCTGATGGGTGTCAAGACGCATAGGCTGTGAGCAACTTTCTTTTGACAGCACGGTTCACAATGAAGTGGGCCACATTTAACACACACAATCCACCCGTTAGTGTGCTCATCTACGTCTCATTTTTAAAATAAGATAATACTATATGTCTAGTGTAATGGTAGGCAAAGATTATTCATTCTTCATCTGTACTCTGTAGTTGAATTGTAGGACGTTTCGCTCTTCACCCAAAGAACTTTGTCAGCACTGAGCAAACTTGACCGCCTGTGGGTCTTATGAAGAACCAGAAGGAGGAGTTTACCCATGCAATTCAATTAAATTTTATTTGTATAGCCCAAAATCGCAACAAAGTCACCTCGCAGGGCTTCACAAGAAAAAGACAATTAGTGAATATTAATAGTCCTTAGACCCTCCTTCTTGGCAAGGAAAAACTCAAAAGCCCATTGGGACAAAAGGAGAAACCTCAGGGAGGTCCACATGAGGAGGGGGATCCTCTCCCAAGGACGGACAGGCTGGATGGGGGTGGTGCAGGCATTCACAGCAATGCCTCATGATCCTTCCCATGATGACCGCTCCTTAGTGATGATGTGTTGTTCCAATCGTAGTTCGCAGGACCCATAAGTCCAACCTCTCTTTGTTCTAAAAGTTGGAGCAAAAAACCCTTACGCTATTCCTATTACCTTCCTATTGTTTTACCCTAGACTTTGTTCTAAGGCTATTCGCACCTTTCTATGGCCCTGCCCTGGCCTCAGAAACTCCTCCTACTGGTTCTTCATAAGACCCACGGTCGTACACAGAGTACAGATGAAGACTGAATAATCTTTTCCTACGATGGACAACTCCTGTACGACTGAGAACTTACATGTTCAATCCAAAGATCCATTTTGCCAGGAATACTGTATTGCAACAGGTAAAGCGCTGCAACCAATTATAATGAGTATGTTTTCTTTGTGTGAGGACAGGACCAGGACTAAACCAGGGCTAAGTCCAGTCTAAATAAGGACTGGCTCCAGATTAGACCAGGGCTGAAGCAAGTCCCAACCAGGATAACGTTTTGCATTTTTTGTTGGATATCTCTACCTACTTTTTGCCCTCGTAAAAGAATGTGGAGTAGAAGGAAAAAGCCAAAAGGGAAAGCAGTCTGACCATGCCCAGTGCTTCTGCTGCGACCTGAAGTCTGTTTGACGTACTTTTCCATCAACTGTCAGTCATCCTTGGCTTCCCTGGAGTTGGACTGGTAGAAAATGTGTTTATAGCAGGGGCTACTTGTGCCTGTTGTCTGCTGACACTGCATCACGCTGAACACCGGGCACACAGAAGCGTCTCAACTATTCATGCACACTCAGGCAAAAAGCTGCACACACGATCTCCCATGTATTTCTTATTTCATCTCGGACTGTAGTATAGTAGTCATAGGGGACTCATTTAGCCCCTCCAACATCCACCGTGCCTCCGTCTGTGTGCCTGCTGACCAAACACTCGTGCAATTTTGTCACACCACCTTCTCACACGCAGTGCTACCTGGCTGTCCTCTCAAGTATGAATACCTGTATAACGATTGATCCTAGAGTGTGCAGGGAAGCATTGTGTGGAACTTACCCTTCCACCGTGTTCTCGACATCAGACAAACTTTGTTTCGACGTTGACACACTTTCCTAAAAGTCCCTGTTGAGAAAGAGAGAAACGGACCTGATGCATTAAGATAACACTTCTCTCACACATGAAGCACAGATGTAGCACCATGTTCAGTGGTTAGGTCATCAGCACAAAGAAGCAATGCCTCAGATTCTTGTTTGTTTGATTTTGTTTTTGGTATGGAGATGACACTGTCTGTTCATTCTAGTGTGTCTACAGAGCTGCATTGAAGATTGAACATTTGCTGGAAAGTAGCCTCAAATGTCACACTTTTAACAACAAAGGAAACAATGTTTTTTACTCCTTGTGATTCAAAACTTTTCAGACCTAGTACCACCGGTCTTAGATTTAAAAATGGTTTTAAGGCGAGACAATTTAAATTGAGTGATGTTAATTTGACACTTTTGCTGTATATTATTGACATCTAAATATGACAAAAAAGGTTTTCTGTCATTTTATATTTTCATATAAAATTGGTTCTCTTGTTAAACTGAAAGGTTTTTGGCTTTAAAGTTTAGAGGCGAAGATGTTGTCCGCATATTTTCTTAGCTTGTCCCAGAGAAGATATCATCATACAGTATGACTTCTTGTGCACTGAACGCACTCCACATGGATAATACCAAATATGTCAATATTTATGAAAACAGAAGGAGGGTGAGCGCTGCAGTGGGATCAAGGTGAAGGTGTAACAAACTGTAGACACAGGTGCTCTTCTAGGAACTGAGGGCCAAATATTCTAGGAAGTAGCAATATCTTGCATGAGCAACTGAATGAACCTAGGAGTTATGTTTTTTTTTACCTGACGCCCTGAGGAAGACACTGTGTTGTCGAAACACATAGGCATGTCCATGTAAAATAAAGGACTTTCATTTTTCTAAAAACAGTGTGACTCGGACTATTCTTGCCACACACCAGTTCATTTCTTCACATGGTACGTGTCTCATGTAAGGTCTTGCTACTTCCTATGTCAATATTTATGCCTGGACACGGGCATAAGAGGAGTGAAAGGCGAATGAAAAAGGCATTGCTGGAGTCATTTGCTGGTCTGCAGCTTGCCAAAACTTATCAAATAACCATTGTAAAGAGTGAGTTTTGTAATTGTTCTACTTTAAGATGGTAGCTACGATGTTTGGGGACCAAACTACACAGAAATCTCGAAATTGCCCACCCCGATGGTTTCACCTGCCGTGTCTCGTTTTAAATAGACTTAAATTGGTCAGTTATAAATATGTCTAAAACATGGACAAATGTCTATACTTGAATGTGTCTCAAAAGCATAAATTAAAATATATTTAATTTGAAAACAAAGCAATACATTTGAAGAGTTCATTTGCAAAAACAGATAAGTGCCATTGACAAAAATCAACGTATGCTTGTAATTTTTCCTTTGTCTAGGTGTATTTTTAGTGACCATATCTATTTTAGTGAATCAGAAATATGAAGACACTTGTTATGGATCAAATTGATTCAACTTTACTTTTACTGGTGTCCCCTGTAGAGCACAGTGATAAATGTGTAAAACTATATTGCAAAAAATTCAAAACAGAGATATCTGTCATCTTCTTCCGCTTATCCATTGCCGGCTCACACTGCACCAGTCCCTTATGGCTCCTCCTGCAGGTGGTGGGTCCATGGGAGGACGGCCCCACGACGCTCCTTCACCTCTGGGCGACGTAACGGTCCTTGATGGTCTCTCATCATAAGGGGCTTCTGAAGCGCTCTTGGTCTGACCTGTCACATTCTTGGGAGACCCTACCAGGAGCATAATGACAACATAACTCCTAGGTTCAATCAGGTGCTTAAACCCCTCCACCACGATAAGGTGGCGGTTCGAGGATAGAGAGAGAGAGAGACTTATTTTATTCCAGATTATATTTATCATTGAAAAATACATAAAAAATGAACATATCTCCTAAAACCTGACTTAAACTTTACTGGCAGCGGGGATGTCGCCGTCTGGTCTCCATGGAGATGCTTACTGAAAGGCAGCCAAATATGAGGTTTAAGGTCCTCATCCAAATCCATTCTTTGAATATGCTCTGCAAAAATAGCATTTTCTGTCTTTCTGGTCATTATAGGAGCATGTTTTGTATTACTGGCAACAAGATAATCCAAAATATTACACAGAAGCCTATGGCACATGCACCACAGTTTGAGAAACACTGACTTAGACAATTACAAAATATACAGGGCTGTCTTAAATGCACTAACAAACAGAGCTAGAATCACATTTTCACTTATGCCCTGTTTAGTAATATTTCACAAAGGTTTACATCCACACTTCACATTTTTCATTAGTGCATCTTGGAAGAATGATATTTTATATATATTTTAACAATGAACTGTCATAGCGTGTTCAAACTTCTGCAGCTATAACTAACTTTTAAGTGCCTCTGGAGTTGTCATAAGATTTTATGGATTTTAATATCAGCCTGACATGTATTGCAGTAAGTTTAATGGCATATTGGTGCTGAAGAGAAAAAAAAGATGAACTAGCATCAAAATAGCGGGTTTTCAGGCACCTAGAAAAGAAAAAGCAGACACTAGGTATAATATATAACAATCGAGGACAGTACAGGTGTATATTATGTGTGCCGACTTTAACTTTTGTCTTTGACTAATCGATGAAAAAAACGAGTTCCCGCCGATTAGTTTTATCGCATAATGTTAAGATTATACAAAGTGAATTTAAGGTCACTATTTGATAATACATTTTGCTTTTGAATGTTCAGACTGCAACTTAACTTTTTTTTTCCCTGCACACAGATGTAGGAGGCGGTGTTACCATGGAAACAGTATCACCCCCACTGAAACCACGGCAACATGTGTGTGTGTGTGCGTGTGTGTGTGCGTGTGTGTGTGAGCGTGCGTGTTCAGATTTCTCCGACCCAACTCTGTCACCCACTCCTTCCATAACCTTTCTTTTTTTTTTTTTTTTTTTTTTTACTCCTTGTGTCTGCCCATACTCTGACAGGTTAATGCTTTAGCCGCGGCGTGTCTATCTCGCACGCACTGCCCGAGGTGGCGTGCAACAGGGGATTTCAAAAAGGGGCAGCCGGATAGACAGTTTAATCTGAGAGACAAGGAGGCAAGGCTGAGGAAGCCATGGGCGCGGAGGGGAGAGAGATGCAGCTGGAGATAGAAGGGGAGAGGTTACAGTATGGGACATCTCTGTAAAAGGAGCCGAGAAAGGAAACGTCATGACTCCCTCTCACTCAGGAGAGGCCTAAGTGCGGACCGTGGCTTTATACAGGCGAAAGGTAGACAAAAAAGTGATTGCCCTCTAGTGGCTGGCAACGGTATTTGACAGCAGTAGCGCTTCTTCAGTTTCTTGCCTTGGAATTATCATTTTTTTTCCTTTATTTTATTATTAATGAAGAAATGCCCTTTGATGCAAATGGATGCGGACTGTTAGCAAGTCAAACTATTCTGGTATACTTTTCAGAATGGTTAGTGCTAGATAGTTACGGTCTGATGTATTATGAGTTGGTTTGTCTGAAAATATACCTAAACCTAGCGCTAACCCTGACCTTAAAGATTTCCCTGTTCCTAAACTTAAGTTTTGTCATGACATCTTAAGTTTTCAAAGCAGACAGTCCCTCCCGACCCGACTCTAGAGTTCAGGAAAATCCACTGTAACCATGGAAATCCGCCATGTTTGCGGCTACTAGCAATCGTCGTCCATAGATTGGCTAGAAACATTATAAAAAGTGGAGAAAAGAGCCGTGGATCAACTCTGTCAGCTGCTGAGTCACTGCTGGTAAACACACCTCTGTAGTGTCAAAATGCTTTTATTTGAATGATGACTCCAGTATTTTACCTTTTAAAACCTCCATTAGTTTATTATGGGGGGAAAACAGCTGCAAATCTCATGAAACTTTGCAGTATGACATCCTGAACTCGATCTAGCATTAGCCTTTTAGAATTTGTTAGCCTGTTAAAGGTACTTTCCTCATAGCCGTTAGCATTAGCCATCAAACTTAGCAACTTATGAACAATCTGTGTGTTTCAGCTGCTGTTAACCCATTGACCACATTTGTGTGATGTCAAAACCTAGTTAGAAGTAAAAATGTACATGCTCAGATATGCTTCCAGTACCCACTAAACCTCCTCTTAATATGTAAACGATAGCATAATCACATAAATTATATAAATATCATAAAATGGACATGCCATACCTCGCCATACTTTTATACAGGGACTGACTTCACTTCTATAATATCTATGGGTGCACAGACCTTACCTTTTTCAGAATTTTACTGGTAAAGTATTTGCGAGGGGTTACTGGTAAAACCTTTTGAAGCCTGGATATGCTAATGAAAAGAATTGAACTGTAGGGTAGGTGATTTCACCAAACATGATCCTATTTTTTTCTTTATCTTTATTTTGATTAGCACCTGAAAGTTTCACTAGGTTGCATTCATGTGACGTAAGATTCTAAAGTTTTAACATTGAGGTGGTGCAGCTGAGATGGTGGTAACTATGGTAACCGTCAAAATACACATTTTTGTCTTGGTTTTTGGTTAACATCAGTTTCATGAATCAATAATAATAACAAAAGTGAAATGTCTTCTCGATCAGCATGTATGAACTAAACAAAAGAGGTGACAATATTCAGAAACATGTCGATGATGTTGACCAGTAGAAAGGACTTCCATCCATAAGAATAATTTGGCACGTTTGTTAAATAATGAACAGTTTAGTCAATTTTCTTTTAAGACATTTCTTTCAAAAACTGTTTCTCTCCCAGAGCTGTTTTGGCACCTGCGTTTATCTGAGATCATGACATCATCAAAGTCTACAACCCAAACACAACCTATTAAATGGTGCGCTCTCACAGTTGACAGTCACTTTGGTCTTACCCCACGCTGCGCTGTTACTGCCTTTTTGGAAACATGCCTAATTTGACATACGACTTGTGTTTACATCGCCGGATCTGCAGTGGATTCCAGACCTGCAGAGCGCCATAGAGCACCTACCCATCTGTTGCGTGGGCCCCCTGGTGCCCCGGCGGCGGTCGCGTGGCGTGTCAGGTTATGATGGATTTGACCGTGGCCAGTGTGAATGTTTGTATGTGTGACGGCGTGTGCCCAAACTTGCGTGGCGTGAGCCGGCTGATGGATTGTTATGGTAAGCAGCCCCGACAGGCCCTTGCCCTCCTCCGGCGTTTGCCAGCGCGGGTGTGGGTGTGCGCGGGCTCATCCCCGGGTTCCCTCGAGATGCTGGTGATTGACAGCTTTATCCCCGGTTGTCATGGTGATGATGATGGATGTGTTTTGGGTTACCAGGGAGACCGCTGTTTAGGCATCCCATCCGCATACATAATGTAGTTTTAGCATAAAGAGATCCGGTCGCCGACAGAGAGCAAAGGATACGCGCAGTTTGAGACAGTGCGCGTTACATGTGTAGCCTACACGCTGGCAGCGCTTAGTCAGGGCGCTTCATAGTGCAGGCAAACTTTTTACACCAGCCTATCAAAGTCTTTCTTTCAATGTATGTGAATGTGGAAGTTAAAAGGGGAAGACACTGAGCTAATTTAATTCTAAAACATAATTCAACTGGGATTTATCACAGACCTGAATCAAAACGAACCCAGAATTAAGACAAGACGCTGCAGGTGAACAGAGAGAAAAGTTAATGAAGAGATATCTTTTTGAAATGCCTGAGCTAAACTACAGATATAACAATGAGGAACAATGTAGACCGGAGATGATTGTAGCACTTTTAGCTGGAGGGCTGTAACTCATCGATAGTTTGAGCTATGACTCTCAAACGCTTACACAAAATACCTACATGTGTTGGCTACAAATGGCAGGCCTATAATCGCAACGCAAACACCATGAGAAGGTGTCAAATCAAAGAGTAGCTCTGTTACAACTCTCCCCACCCCACATGGTTGCAACACCTGCTCAATCATGTGTTACAACCATCCCCGCCCCTGTTTATAATGTTCAGCTAATTGTCGACTAAAATATTTCGTGATAGTTTTAGTCAAAGTAAAATTAGACTAAAACTAAATTAAAGTTAGCTCATAAGGCTAAAACTATGACTAAAATGTCCAGATATTTTCATCAACTAAAATAAAAATGAAAAGAAGGACCTAAAATGATCAAAACGTCAGTGGCACAGTTTGAAAGAGCCTCATGTCATTTAAATTCACGGAACAGCTTTGTGTTTTGATCATGTGGGAGACATGAAGCAGAGAATATCATTAAGTACATTTGAAAACATATATAATATAATATAATATAATATAATATAATATAATATAATATAATATAATATAATATAATATAATATAATATAATATAATATAATATAATATAAATGTAAAGTTTAATCAATTTATTTCAGATTTAGTTACTAAAATTTATGTGGAATTTCTGTTGACTAAAATTAGATTTACCTTTTTTTTTTTAAAAATAATTCTGATGCATTTTCATCAAAATACTAAAACTAAATTAAAATGTGCCATCAAACTTAACACTGGTGACAGTTGTATATGCCTAAAACACATATTTCAGTAGGAGTCAAAAAATGACTTTCTCGTCTCAAAATCATTTTTTGGCAGATGAAATGTGCATACATTAACTTACGGCCTTGAAATTAGCTGCATATGATCAGAGAGGCAAGGACTACAGATTGATAGGATCATATTACACTTCTGATTGGTCAAAGTGGTGCTGTTACAACTCTTCCCGTGTTACAATCATCCCCAGTCTCCCCTATTGCAAGCTTTCTGTAATTGTATGTGTAAAAATGTCCTGAATGTCCAATATACAGTATTTTCAATGTCTATTTCAATATATTCATGATATTCATAATAGAGCCAATTTGAAATGAATGGTTTTATTTTGTTGATACTTAAGTTTCAAAGATTTGCTCAGAGGGGATTTTCAATTTGTGTGCGTGCGTATGTAGGAGCTACTAAAGTGCAGCAACAGTGTAAAAACCTAATTTTGTCAAAAGGCTCTATGATTTGTAGCATATGTTCTTGCGCTTGTAGTGTGTCTCCATGGACTTTTGCAGCTGGCGTCTTCCACTGAGGACATGACCAAACATGGAGCCTTGCCATGTTGGAGTGAATTCAGACAAACTCAAAAGTAAAAAAAAAAAAAAAAAGTTCTATAGTAAACATAGTAAAGGCTGTGCTTCATCTATTTCTTACTTGACAACAAACCTAAGAGAAAACCGGTCAAAAATCTCAAATGTATGTGTGTGACACCTTCACCAAACTCATTCTGATCATGTCCCGGATAGTTTTGTTCACTAAACCCATCAGACCCATTCTGAGCCGTTTTGTGATCAAAGTGTGTTCATCGCGCTACTGTTCATTTGTTAGCATGTCACTGGCTAAAATGAAAAACTGAAAAAAGCCACACTAGAGGTGACCGGGATTGGGAGAGGCACCTTAAAAACAGCGCACGTCTCTCTGTGATAGATGAAAGCACCCCGACTGTGGAATTATACAGTTTTAACTATCTTCCACCTGTAGCGCTGAATTTTAACACCTTCATCCGCAGAGTTTTACACAAGTTTTTTTTTTTTTTTTACAATGAATGTGCCGGGAGAGATTCGACCCCTAGTGAGTTCAGAGGCATGTGATGTATTGGAAATGAATCTGCTGAAAATAGTTACTGGCACTTTGAGGGCAACATGAAAACATAGTGGTAAAACAACACTATTTTGATGTTCAGTTTTCTGACCTGTGCACATACTGAGACTGAGTGTTCTGGTTCAGGTGAGGCATTGCAGGTTTTGGGCCATTTTGCCTGCAAACAAATACATTTTTACAATAAGGAGTGTAATTATTGAGTCAGTGTGTCTCCATAGAACTACTGCATATGGGAAATTGTAACTTCCTGAACCATTTTCTCAAAAATGCATTTTCCATTATGGCAGCAACGTCTCCACTTTACCAGCACCTACAGACTCGGAACTATCCAGTCTTGTAGTTAACAATAGTTTGAAGGTTTGTTCTGAGCGATTTTTCAATATTACATTCCTAGGCTGAATTATTGAGTTTTGCACCATAAAAAACAAGGCAAACTTAGTGATTACTGATTCATTCTGTAATAATTAGTTTGTTCAAAAACTAAACAAGATCTCAAATCCTCTTTGAACAAAACTTTATTAAGGTGTTATGGTGAATTATCTTTAATTATTTATTGTCCCCGTAGGGAAACTTGTCCTCTGCATTTGACCCATCCTTCGATGCCGCTGGGGCAATCCGTCAGGAGCAGTGGGCGACCGCAGTCTGATGGTCAGAATCACCTGGCAGGAGGATTTAACCTAATGTGCATATTTTGGGTTCATGGGGGAAAGCAGAGCACCCGGCGGACACCCATCCAGGAGAAACACGCAAACTCCACACAGCAAGGCCCGCATGCAAGACGGCAGGGGAAGTGATGCCGATGGTTGTCTCTGATTGGCTTAAGAGGGTTGAATTCTATAAATTTCAAGAAAATCCTCACTATCCTTAAGTTAGGGTTGGGTAGAGCGTGTAAATTAATGATGGAGGTACAATTGGCTAGTTCTCCATGAAGCCAGTTAGCATATGGGGGGCTGACTTCCATTGAAACCTTTTGGCCCCTCTTTAACATCATACCACCCACCTTGTCAAAGTGCGCGGGCCCGCGCATACCTCTATATCAATTTTGTACAGCCGATAATGACGTTCCAAAAATATATAAACCCAGACATGCTGTACCTCTATAG
>OMNZ01108752.1:69231-91450 GCA_900303255.1 Lesueurigobius sanzi | reverse complement strand
TGACAGCAACATTATTTCTCAGCATACATTTAGTTCTCACTTCAAACTTATTTACTTAATAAGTATTCCAACTTACTGGCCTTGGTGATGGAGTTGCCTTGCAAACATAAAGTCTGGGATCGGTGCCAGGCTTTGGAGTGTACTTAATTAAATGTTTAGACTTCCTTGATTAATGAATCATTAAGTTGAAATGCGCTACTTCCAGGCAAACATTCTGGAGTAACTCGAGGCCTACTCAGGGCGGCTGATAGTGAGAAAAATGTATATCTCCATATTTTGGGGGATTTTCTCTAACGATAATTAATCAATACAGGGTTTATACTGGTAGCAGAAAATCTAATTGAATGCCTTTTAATGCCATTTTAATGCCCAAATACTACATTTTTAATGCCAGAAACACCTCAAATTGGTGCGTATTTAATATTAATTTCCATATTCAATTGCAAATTGACAACTTTTGGACAAAAATAGTGTATAATTTCTGCCCAAACAGAAGTCTAGACCCTATAAACATCTGCAGTAAAACTAGTTGAACAATGTCTTTATTTTTCAAGAATGTTTGATTTAAGCCAGTTTGAATTCTACTTAATGTTTTTTTAATTTTTTTTGACACAATTCATTTAATGACTTTTAGTGCTTTTTAAAACCCAGCAATATTTTAGTAAAAATGTGCTAGAAAACATCCTAATGGTCAAAAAAGATAATTGTCCTATGAATAAACCACAAAATTGCATAAAAACACTTGTATACCATATTTTGAGAGATTACACATTAAGTATATTCAATTTGTGTATCTTTTTGTTGATTTCTTCACTTTGGAGCTAGAGTCCAGAGGTTCCCAACCTTTTTTTCTACCGTGTATCTCTTTGGATTTCATTTATACTCTGAGTACCCCCTGCCGTGATGGTTTTGTTGATTAGTTGGAAAGTGAATGACTAAAGCTCCATTCATCAGTTAAAAGATGCTAAATGATCTCAAACTAAACATTTTCAATAGCTTTTCTTTGAACATAACAATCAAAAATACAATGCAGTTTTCTGAAATTATTCCAAGTACCCCCCGTTAAGATCTCGGGGTCCCCGTACCCCTGGTTGAGAAACACTGATATACTCGGTATTGTAACATTGTGACAATACATTGCCCACCTCTAGGACTACGAACAAATGACCAGTTCCACCTCTGATCCCATTTATTTAATTTGCCTATTGCGAATGTATTACGCTTTGTTTCTTTCACTGTGCCCATCACCCCGTCCCCTTTTAACTCACAGCCATAACCCCCCCTTTTATAATTTGCCATATATATGCGTGTTGCCATGTATTTATGTGTATGTGATTATGATTTACCTGTATCCATCCCTCATCCGTTCCCCTCACGCCCATCGTCCTTGTGCTTGTCCCTTCAGAGACTCCTCCATGCGTCTGAGCACCCTGTTCTCTCCATCCCCTTCATAGGAATGATTGTAATAGTGGCTGTGGTCTGGTGCTGGTTGTCCGAGCTGGCGTCCCAGAGAGCAAGGTATGGGAACAGACCCCAACTTCTGCACACACATCAGGAAAACATGGTTAACTGCACTCAGTGGAAGAGGATTGCTTTTTTTAATCTACTGTATTTTTGGGTATAGGTTGTGTTCATGTTATAGAACTCTATTTCCGTTGGAGCAGGTGCCAATACAACTCTATGGGAGAAAAGACAATTTTCAAATGTTTTTCCTTATTTGATAGTGATTGGATTCACAAACCTGCCATATTATTCTTTTGGCTGACAGTCCTCTCTACTGGGCAACATCACGCACATGTTTTTGAATATTGTCTTCACTTTTGGACACCTTTATGAGAAAATAATTAGACCTTAGTGCATATGTGCTAATAGAGAAGACAGTTTTTGTTTCATGCATTGGATTAAAAAAAAACTGCATTTCTAGCTGCCCTCCTCCTCAATTTTAATCTATAGGCTCTTGAGAATGTTGTGATGTCATGTGAATGCAACCTATTCCTCATGGGAGCAGGACACACTTATTATTTCATGGTAATAATAAGCATCCATAACCAAATGGCTCTTTCACGTGAACGGTTCCAATAGGCTCCTGCTTGTGAAAAGAGGCTGATCTTTTTTATTCACTTTGACGCAGATTTACCTTGAACAAACTCGAGAATCAGCCTGACAGACCAGGCCACACATGCGAAAGTGTGTTGTGGCACAAAATTATACGTTGCATGCATGTTTTTCAAAGGGTACAAATCGTAATTTGGGATATTTTCAATAAAAGGTGCTGTCAGCAATCAGGGCTTGGATAATATGAGTTTTCTGGCTGGCGTCATAAGAAAAAAAATACATTTTCATTCTATAATTACAATGTTTTCAGTATGTGTAGGTTCTCAGTCGTCCGACACTTCAACTACAGAGTACAGATGAAGACTGAAGAATCTTGGCCTACAATGTTATCAGTAGTATGCTGTAAAGTAAATTGCAAGCCATTTTTGAAAACATTTTTTTATTTATTTTTTATTTAGTTTATTTAGAGGGACAATGTGCCGTTACATTAAAAAGATGGCTGCACCAGATTTAGCACCAGGCTAATTTCCATCCGTAGTCTCCAACAATACAATCATTAAACATTTACATATTAAAATACAGTTTAAAAAAGTGCAAGTTACCAACGTACCATTCACAGTATGCAATTTTCAACAGAATTATCATTTAGCAGCAAATGGTATATGTGCAAATGTAAGGTGCAACACAAAGTAGCAATATTTAGCAGCTACAGATAAAGTGCCTTATGTACAATTATATTAAAACATTAAATAAAAAACACATTAACTTCAATCAGTGCTGACAGGTTTGGCCTCAACAGCCACTTTTTCAGTTCACATTTGACAGTGTTGAAATCACACTCAACAAAGTTTTCAGAATTTCAGATTTTTCATGTTGGCTCTCGAGTAAATGTGTTAGAGGAAGGAGCCTGAACAAACACCAATACACAAAGCTCCCATTTAGACTTCAGTGACTGCCATTGCTATACATGATTTTGTATTATGTAACAAACCGCACATAGCTAAACACTAAACTGCAGAAAGTGGCAGATGTTTGTAGCAAAACAGATGGGAAAAAGAAGGATTTTGGCTATTGCTACCAACACATACTCGTGCTGTGCAAGATTGGACTGTGACTGGAAAACACATGTTAACGTTAAGAGCGCCAGAAGACTCATTAGAACACATAAAACTCAGGCAGACAAAAATATTTCAACTCAAATACCGCTGAACAATGTTGACTCACTGGGTAGATGTGGGATGTTTGGGCAGTTTGGCAAATCATAATAAGTGCACGCTTAAAATATATATACAACTATGATATTCTCAACGGCGTCTAGCTTCCTTGCAGAGATAAGACGGTTTAATTTAATTGGAGCTTCACACAGAAAACAAACACTTCACTTTATTGCCTGCATGAATTCAGTTAGTATTATTTACACTTTTCCATTTCTGTGGGGAAGATACCGTCGACATATCCCACGCTAATTATTGCACTGAGAGCAGACCTTGTTTCGCTTCTATTTTTAGCCGCGGCTTCACACTTAAACAGACACTGAATACACGCTAATCCCCCCCATTTCACCCTCTCTCTCTCTGCAAGAAGGCAAAGGCCATATTACCCAGGATACCTCTGCACATGGTTTTAATAATAGCATAGGCCCAATTGTGGGAGCTAATGCCTCTTTCTCTCTGCTGTTTTTCCCTCAGGGGGGTGAGATAGGTTGGGGCTCCATTTTGACTGTCACTGCAGCCACAGCGGTGCTCATAATGATGACTAGCTTGTTGAGAGCTCTTGCCCGCTGCTGATTGGATGGCAACAACCACTGCACGAGGAGGACACGTACCCCTGTATCTCTCCTGCCATGTGTATAGACTGCAAGTTTTTTTTTTCCTTTTTCCTTTCTTGGAAAATATAATCCCAACGAATGGGGAATAGGCGTCCCAGTAATGAGAAGGTACTTCATGCAGACAGAAGACTGAGGGAAAAGGCCTCGCTTGACTGGCGTCTGATGAAATTAGTGAAAATGAAGATGACCTGAACGGACTCCTCGTAGTGTATGCTATTGCTGTGTCATTGTATGTGGATAACTCTTTTAACCCAAAATACAAATGAAGGCTTTTACTGTTGTGCTCCTGACGCTTTTCAATGTGTTTAATTTATTTATTTGGATGTTTTGCTCAAAGCTGACTTTGATAATAATGACAAACACAGAGGCTGCACTTTGAATGCACTGAACAGACACAGTCCCTTTAAAAACAACCGTTTGTTTTCTTTTGCTACATAATAATTTACTTTTCCAAATTACCTCAGACGACTAAAAGGGAGTCGGCGTACCATCACATTGCAAAGCCCACACAGTGCAGCAAATGGGGGTCGGCCTCAATAAGCAGTTGTCAATCACCCCTTGTGGCGACCTTTGACCTTTAGTAAATTAGTTTTTTCTGTTACGTGTTGTGTTAAGTCTGACTGTACAGTACATTGGCTGCGACGTTGTTATATCTCCAAGGATTGGGCTCTATTCATTTCACACACAAACAAATTATGTGTAACTATTGGACCCGGTTGTAAGCAACATTATTGATTTTTAAAATGATTTTTATTTGGAAAGCTATAGAAATGTGATATTTAAGGGTATATTTGCACAAAACCACTAGTGATGGCTACTGTAAGTATGGTTAAAGGCCCTATACCTGATTTGCTTCTGGTAGTGGGACAGAATTTGTTTGGTCCTAAACTCAGACATTTAATTATGAAGCATTTGTATAAATTTCACAAACTTTCAGGCTAGTTTTTGTTAGCATTTCTGTGACAGTGACCCTGAACCAGTGGTTTCGCTAGGGAAAATTTTGAAGGACAGGGTTGTAAAAAAAATCTGTTGTGAGCTACTTATCCTTCATTAATTAATCTCTCATTATGTATCAAGTATTATGTATGTAAGAAAACACAGATTACAAGATAAATTGATACAAATGTAAATATAATTTGTGAGCAGAATCATGGAACATGAATTTGGAAACTACATTGTGTTAAAACATGTGTAAAACCCTGAAAAAGCCCTTCAAAATGAAGGACAACGCTCAAAATTTTCTGTCATTGACAGAGAATTTTCAGTTAATGTAACCTCTGCCCTGAACGGTATGAAACATGCTCATAAACTCAACGCTGTGAAGAATAAGGGGAAACAAATGAGTGTGGACCATAGAGCGTACAAACAATGGAGGTAGGCTGTGTGGCTTTCTCCATAGCGTTCAGCACAAGCTAATGAAGCTAATTTAGCCGCTTTGGACCCTCTGCCATGTTCAAATTTCGGAGCATAATTCCATATTTGGTATGTGCGAGTTAGAGTATGTTCTCATGTCAACCGCAGAGCAAGACGGCACCTGATTGGCCAGTTATTTTTGTTAATAGCTTAAATAACGTTGAAAATATAAAGACAGGATGGTGTAGCGCGTGGTAAGACAAGCACCTGTGGCTCATATTAACAAGACTATTTAAAGTTAAAAAGGGGCCGAAAAAGTTTCAATGGACAGGACCTTCCGGGTCCCGGAGCCCGCCCCCCCCCGTATGCTAACTGGCTTCACGGAGGACTAGCCAATTGTACCTCCATTGTTTATACGCTCTATAGTGTGGACCACACCAAACAACTTCATTTACTCACTCCTCCTTTCATCGTTAGTGATGAAAAAATCAAGCTCGTAATTCTTTAAAAAATCTGTACTCGAACCAGAGATATCATTTGTTTTAATGGTAAATGCTCTTAGATCTTGATTCCACCAAAAGTGAACAATTAACTTTTTTCTTCAATTACCCTGATATCTCCTGACCTCTCTCTCTCTCAGTGGTACAATGTTTTTTTTAATTAATTTATTACAGACCTCAAAATGTATTACTTTTCTTTAGCCAGCCGTCCAACTGAGCAATTTTACAGTTCCTTTAATCTTCCAAAACTTAAGCATTAGATGAGTCTGAATATGAATATGTGGATATACGTTTACAGTTGTGAAATGTTACTTTTGTGATATCTTTTAAAAGTGAAAAAAGCATGTTGTAAACCTTAGACAGGAAACAGTTATTATTTATGTTTTGTTGCGTTGTATTTAATGTAAATAGATGTGACATAAACAATACAGACCTAGAATGGGAGAGATACACTATTTCTTAACCCCATTTGTACTAGCTTTGTAGAAAGTTGATTATTTTTTGGAAGAGCAATGTATATTTGATATCTAAATGATATGCTATGTTATAAATGTTTATTATTTATGGTAGTGTTACTCAGACAAAGCCATTTTCAGTGGCTCAGATTATATTAAGAGTTTAGGGATCAAAAAGATGTGGAAAAAGAAACAGGTAAAAATGATTGACGGTAGTTGAAGTGTCAATCTATCACTGCATGACATTTCTTGTAACCAATGAAACAGATTTTAATGTTTAAATGTTTTCCTTGTCATCTAGCATACCCATAATAAACACAGATGAAATAGTTTTTCTCTCTTTTCGTTATAAGTTTACGACAATCCAGAAATTCTGTTCAGGAGATGCTTTATCATACTGTAGCACTCCGATCCGGACAGTTTCCTCATGCTCGTAGAGTAACAACAAAAGGAGAGGGCTCTGCAAAAGGCTAGGGGTTCTCAAAGTGGTCGCAAGGCACTAAATGGGGGTCCAAAGATCATTTCCAAAATGAAATATAAAATAAAGGTGAAATTCTGTGGCCCCATGCATAAACCTGATATACCACTTGAATGTTAATCTGACAAAATTGAGATTAAAAGAAACGCCGTGCTCATTAGTGCAATGTATTCAAGTATTCATGTGTTTGTGGTATATCAGGTTCATGCATGGGGCCACAGACTTGCAAAGTAAATTAGGTAAATCTATATTAATTTAATTCAATTTATTTTGTATAGCCCAAAATCACAAAAAAGTCACCTCGCGCGGCTTCACAAGAAATAGAAAGACAATTAGTGAATATTAATTGTGCTGGGGCATCCCCTGTCCTTAGACCCTCCTTCTCGGTAAGGAAAAACTCCAAAAACCCATTGGGACAAAACGAAGAAACCTCGGGGAGGTCCACATGAAGGGGGGGGTCCTCTCCCAAGGACGGACGGGCTGGATGGGGATGAGGGGATTGGGATCATGGCGACGCCTCCCATGGTCCTTCCCGTGACGGCTGCTCCTTAGTGATGCTGTGACGTATTAATGAACTAGGTTTTTGTGCAATATGTGTACCAAAAACCTTTTAAATCGGGGGCCCTGACATGTTTGAATGGTAATTGTGGTTTAAAGTTTGGGATATAACTTTATGTGCTGTGTCCCACCAAAGAAATGGCAACTGGTGGATAATCATTTGCAACATATTAAAAACTTTACATACAATGGAAATAATCACCTAACTATGTGTTTTAAATCCCACTGAATCTAAACGTAAACATTATTTGAGCTAATTTGCATGGGTATCAATCAGTTTGACTTTAGTTTCATTTTTCAATCCTGTTTTTCCTATTTTTATCTAACATGAAACGTTCATGAAGGAAGGGATACGCAGAGCCTCTTCTATTTTATCTGGCTTCAAAAACTTGTAACATTTTTTGCCTTGCTCTCAACAGCTACAATACAGCTACAAGCCCATATAGGCCGCTAATATTATGTATCAGTTTAACGCCCATAGACTGCCATCTTCCTCATATAAGCACTGACCATTAAATGTTTCTCTATTGCGCTCTACTTGCTGCTTACGTGGTAGGATTGATGTTTGCAATATTATAGTTGTGGCTATTTTGTTACCTGGAGGTCTATTTTGTACTGTAAATGACTTGGAGAAATAAAAATACCTTCCTTGCAAGACTGACTAAGGTGCTTCTTTACTTAGACAGTGCTCTCATAGTTCACGTCTAGGAATCCCATTCACGAAAGCCTCCCGAGACCGGAGAGTCCCCAGCCGGGCGTCGCGTTACAGGGGTTGTAGGGGTATTAATAACTTTAACTGCGCACTGAGACGTGATGTAAGTTAACAGGAATAGTCCCGCAGACAGACCGGGGGGTCACAGGGTCTTCCTATCACAACTCATTACTCCGTCATCAAGATGGTTTACTGAGGATGTGTGCAGTAAGGATCTAAAAGGGGCCGACTTGTCATTGTTGGTGCATACTGAGTACATCATATGTGTCTTTTTAAATCATAAGACTGTGATGATATACTGTAAGCCCCTGGGTACATTCAGGCTAACAACAAGACTAACAACGCGAAACAACACTGAACATGAACAACAACAAAAAAGATACATAAATAAAAAGAAAGACCCATATTCTCAAACCTATCTTCACCTTTATTGTAATAAGTGGCTTCTGTTGTCGACTCTTGTTCTGAATTTTGGAATTCACAATCCACTGACACTCGCTGTCCTCTTGTTAAGTGGTGATGTCATCACACTACTTCTGGGTCCAATTTCTTCCCTTCATTTAATGAACTCATAGCTCCCGGAACTTAAACCTCATTCACTATGATGGGATTTTGCTCATTTTAACCTGCCTCTGAGATTTGTACAATGTTTTTTTAAGCATCTGATTTCACCACAAAATAACATTCACACTTTTATTTTCATTCACAATGAAGGCTTGTTTTAAATGCAACAATCTATCCATATTCACTGGAGAAATAGTTATATTTGTTACTACCGTATTTTCCGGATTATAAGTCGCTCTGGAGTATAAATCACACCAGTGAAAACATGCATAATGAAGAAGACTATAAGACTAGAAGCCGCATTTTTTGGGGAAATTTATTTTACAAAATCCGAAAACAGACTTTTCATCTTGAAAGGCAAGTTATAATAATAATAGCCATAGACTAGAGAACAACAGGCTGAATAGGTGTACGGTATGCTAACATAATTGATGGTTATTCAGCTACATGAAGTATAAACAATGAACTGTCTGGTATGTTAACGTAGCATATTAACAGTTATTCAGCTAACTATATCATAAAGAACAGAATCATTGTGAAAATAACAAACAAATGATATATTTTAATATACTGTATAAGTCGCTAACCTTGCGCTGCAAGATGTATTCCCGCGAGATTTGTGATTTCCACATGCTCAGGGAATTACCTCTTGAAAGATTCCAATCCCTTACGATCGGCTCGATATTTGCAGGACCAATGACGTGGCTGCATTGGGGTTTAAGGCAGGACATGTTGATATGACGTAGCACCAAATGCCCTGCTGAAGAATAACAAACATGGCTACATCTAAGGACTTACTTTTTGATGCCGCAATTGACTCTATTTTAGCTGAAATGCAATTTCTACTTTGAAGAGGGAAAAGCAAAGAAACATTTGTGCTTTTCTCCGAATCTGCAAAAGTACAGAAGGCGGGTACCAACGGGTGTTTCGCCCAATTATCTTGAAGTATTGCTGTGACGGTCCCTCCCTTTCACGAGTGGATTGGACAGGAGCCTTCCCAGATTGATAATATGTAGAACTCAAGGGTAATAAGTCGTAGGACCAGCCAAACTATGAGAAAAAGTGTGACTTATAGTCCGGAAAATACAATATGTTTTTTTCATTTTTTGCTTTGTCTATGGCACTTTCAATAGTTTGGATCTGGAGTAGCTTGGTTGTCATGTGATGTCAGAAAAAAAGACAGAAAAAAAAAGTTGTCTGAAGAAGGGCCATGCCTAAAACGTCACTCCTGGTGTAAGTAATTAAGCAATTTCTTGGAAGCTATACTGAGTTGTGCAGATTTCTTTGTTTTTCTGATCTATTTCTGATCCGGCACACTCTGTGAGAGTCGGATGTGCGTGTCTTTGATCTTCACACGTTGTCATGCGATGTCACACTTAACAACTCCATGGTTCTCAACTATTTGAAGTTTGGCACTGTTTTATCTCTTCACAGACTTCTATATATTTGAAGCATTAATCACTATATTTACCATCAAAAACTATCAAAGCAATTAGTTCCTAATGCAAATGAAAACAAACATATATAATGGAAGTTGTCAGTGTTTGTAATATTGCTGTGAAATGCAAATAGAAGACAATCAATAATATAAGAAATGCCAGGTGTACCTAATAATTTGACCGCTGAGTGTACCGTGTGTCTCGTATTTCAAAATGCAATGACAAAAAGAAGCAGGAATAAAATGAGCACAATCTATATTCATATCATTGTTCAAAGCAAGGTAATCCTAGGACAGCGCATCTGAAAATGGTGATTTATGTTAAAGTATATGGAGGGAAACGCGTCATCCATAACTTAGAGCGGCCCTAAATCACGGACTTTCTGTCTTGTTTTGTCAGAGTTATGGATGTCTCAATGAAAAGAGCATTAATGGGTGAAATGTCAGACACAGATCACCAGTGAAACCTAATCAAATGCCTCCAGGCTGCGGGCCTATCTGTCCAGCACCCGTCCCCCAAATCCAATCCTAAATATTTAATAAGTCCAACTGACAGGCTAACGATGGAGCTTTAATTAAAGGAGCTGATTGTGATTGGGTAAGAAAAAATAAGAGCCTGGTGGTTACTGTGTCAACATCACTTTTAATTTAGTCCACTGACCATTACAGTGTCAAAAACTTCATATTTTCAGACCATTCAGTGATTTTCAAATGTGGCTGTCTTTTCAAGATAGCGGCATTGGCACAGTGGCTGTGAGGCAATTTAGGTAGTTCAATAATCAGAATAATACAGAGAAGGAAAGCATATAGTACCATGAAAGATAATGTAGTTGTCCGACCTGAAGACTGAACCCATGAGTTCATTAGGCTGCTGTGTCTGTTACATGTTAAACTTTTAAAAAGACGCCTTAAGACAGAAGGTGCTGTTTTGGTTTGTGACAAAACACTGGTAAAGGTTCTGAAAAGGCCCCACTGTACTCATTATTTTTTCCACTTTACACAACATTGGTAGTGACTATAGTAGCCACAGCTGCCCTGAGATAGACAGATGGAAGTGAGGCTGCCTATACGAGCGATGTCATGTTTCCACTTTGGTAGGCATCATGAATGTTTTAAATGAATAATACTAGTTCTATGATAGGCTTTATAATTTTCTGCGCTACACGTCTGAATGCATCAGCTGTTATGTCAATGTCAATGTTATTTATAAAGCACATTTAAAAACAATATGTACAATATAATAAAACGTAAACACAGGTCATATAAAACAAGATAAAAATGAGGACAATTATTACTGGTCTACATCAAACTGAAGGCCAAAGCAAAAAGTTTGAGTGAGTTTTTAGTCTGTTTTTGAACTGCTCCACAGACTGAGCTGAGCGCACTTGAAAAGGAAGGCTGTTCCAAAGTTTAGGGGCCACCACTGAGAAGGCTCGGTCTTCTCTCGACACAAGCCTGGATTTAGGAACAGACAAAAGAAGCTGGTCTGCAGACCTCAGTGCTCTAGGAGGTCAGTAGGGCTGCAGCAGCTCTGAATAATACTGCGGTATAACTGTTGCCTATCATTCACCAAATCATCCACTGTAAAAATGCGGAAGAAAACACCAACACTGTTGCCCCATCTGAGGCTGAGGAAACAGCCAATGATACCTAAAAATGTAGCAGTGTTTGAAGGGGGGGATGAAAGAACAGCTTAAAAGATTACTTAAAATTGTCTAATGAAGGTGCTTTGTGGATATTAGTATTTGACCTTTAATGACCATGATTTACTTTTCATCACAGTGGCCTTTATGACACTCCAGGATCATTTTTTTTAGGACGACTAGAAGGTTTTCACTGCATTGTCACGGAGATGGTTCCAGCTGCGGAGAAAACCTACCAGAAACCCTGGTCACTGGGTCACTAAAAGGTCAAATATGCAATCATTTAAAGAGATTTTTACACATAAAAAGGTCCACAATGCACTAAAATATCCCCATTGGAGGTATACCAAATTCAGGTAAACTTCCCTTGTGTACCTGGATTCGAAGTCTGCTTTATATTTTCAGTTGCAATGACGTATTGTTATTGAGTATAGCCAAATGTGATTTTGAAGTCAGTAAACACTGGGTAAAAGATGCTAAAGCATCAGCCACAGGTGAAAATATAAAGTATTGCTGCCTGACAGGGAGATAAAGTTAAAGCTGCGGGTTTAAAATGCCCCGAGTGCCTTGAGCGTGTCACAGTTATTCTTACCCCCAGCAGCACCTCGGCTGTGGACGGAGCTGCGGTGTCACCTCATGTCACTGAGTGTGCTGTGCTGACTCACGGCTCCATGACAGTCCAGCAACTTAAGGAAACTCCTCTCCGCTTATTTCTGCAAACACAAACACTCATCTAAATAAGGCATACTCCAAAATATATGTTTTATGGCATATAGAAGCAATGCAGAGAAAGTAATGTCAAGGGAGCAGGCAAAACCCATTAGCATATGGTAAAAGCACTAAAAGTCTGTTATGTAAAGAAAAAAATAGAAAAGTAGGGTACTCTGGGAAATGATAGCTTTGAGTTTAGAGTGGGGAGTGTCTTATCCTGGCGACTATAATGACTACTTTTCTTATGTAAAACGTAGATCCAAGTTGATCATTAAAATAGGAAATTGCTGTCTTCACATTTGTGCTACTCTAAAAGTGGAAAGCAACAAAGTAAAAAGTACAAATTATAGGTACTCTTACTTTACTTAAGTACATTTTATGACAAATAATTTTTACTTTTACTTCTCTACATTTCAGAGCCTGTATCTGTAGTTTCTACTGCAGTACATTTATAAAACTGGGTTAAGTAAAAGTACTTTATTCTCAAAGTAACCTCTCTATGACAAACTGACCTTGTTTAGTCCTGGTTTAGACCTGGTTTAGTCCTGGTTTAGACCTTGTTTAGCCCTGGTTTTAACCTTGTTTAGTCCTGGTTTAGACTTTGTTTAGTCCTGGTTTACACCTGGTTTAGTCCTAGTTTAGTCCTGATTTAGACCTGGTTTAGTCCTTGTTTAGTCATGGTTTATATTCAAAAGACTTTAAAAAAAAATCCTGCACATTAAACTCTTCATAAATACTTTTACTTATAAAGTACATTTTACACTGAATACTATTACTATACTATTATACTTTTACTGAAGTAAATTCTTGGTCCTGTACTTTTACTTACGTAAGAATGAGTCCTTCTTCCACCACTGGATAAAAGCTATTTGGACTTGAATAAAGTCTATAGGGCCTAAGCCTACGGTCTATTTCCTCTAAATGAGTGGGGTGCTATGCTGCTGTTGACCTTTGCCTGTGTTCAACATAATATATTTCACTTAGGAGTGGCAGCTTGCTGCGAAACTCACGTTTATCATCATGAGGACGACAGCGTGTCTTTCTCTGTAGCTGAAATGTCACACACTTTCTTATTTTTGCCGCATGTCTCCCTCTGCGCACGCACGACGCACGCTCACAACAATCGGTAAGTCCCTGCCCCCTGCAGTCCAAATAGGGCCGCCTAAAAATAAGGCCCGTGTAGCAACTGTGACTGGGTCCAATCAGCATCCCGTAAACCGACCCCACTCAGTGTATTCCTACGGACGAGCAAATAGCCCATGATCACAGAGGCTGAATGACGCGCCCCGGGCCCTTTATAAACCCATCTGTGGACGCACTCACACATTCAAGACACCACAGTGCTACTCAACCCACCTCTCTCTCTCTCAAAGTCAAAGTCTTCTCGAGGCCATATTGGAAGTTTCTCAAGAAGGTGCCAATTAAAAGAAGCGGACGCGCAACGACCCTGGACATTGTCAAACCGAATAATTCAATCCATCATATCCCTGACAGGAGAACCTTCTTCACGACTGCATCCGAAAATCCCGAGGTGCTTTCGTTTTAAAAGCTACTCCCAAGTTTGAACTGCACATCGTTGCCATAAGGCCGCGAAAAGTTTACGCGCATTTTTTACACCCAAGTGCCACCGAAGTATATAAAAAAAAAGGCCGTCATGATGAGCAATAACTACGGGGAAGAGCAGCTGCCGCCCCAGTACTACCAGGATTACGGGGACGAAGGGGAAGACGAGGAGATGCCCGCCACGGAGAAGGACCTGGCCGAGGACGCGCCATGGAAGAAGATCCAGCAGAACACGTTCACGCGGTGGTGCAACGAGCATCTCAAGTGCGTCAACAAGAGCCTCACCGACCTGCAGAAGGACTTCGCCGACGGCCTCAAGCTCATCTCGCTCCTGGAGGTGTTGAGCCAGAAGAAAATGTACAGGAAGCACCACAGCAGGCCCAACTTCAGACAGATGAAGCTGGAGAATGTATCAGTGGCGCTGGAGTTCTTGGACAGAGAAAGAATTAAGCTGGTGTCTATTGGTAAGTAGTGGTTTAAACTGTAATTTAAGGGCATTTTTATTGAATTTGCGTGTCTAAATGGCCTTTTCTCATTTATATGGTGTGTCAATGTGGTTATGCCCATAGTTGCCAGGACGTCTCACACACTGCCCAAGAGTAAATAATCAAAATAACATCATTACATTCATAAACAGTGACAGCAACTAATATCAAAAATGCATGACATACAACATACAGGTCTACTTCTACTTCCTTTACTACTATTAATACTAGCTCAGTGCTTCATTTGTAAATCCAGATGTTCAGGAACACTTGTGTACTGGGTGGATTTTATGGGGGAACAGCCCAAAATAATTGCATATTTAAAAGTTGTTGGAGTATTTTATTTCCCGGATCCAATAAAGCTCAAAATTCCGATTTCCCGGAATGGTTCCCCCAAAAGCCGGATCAAATTAAGCACTGTACTAGCTACTTCATAACATTTAAGTTGTATTTTGGTGTGGATATAATATCCGGGACTGGTTTCCTGTTGACAAGTCAATGATAAGTTGCACTAAGCATAGGTCAAAGCACTCATTGGAAAATTACTGCCAAGGTGCCAGTGAGGTCACCCACTTGTGCCAGAGCCACGCTAGGAAGCATTAGCCAACCCCTGGGGCAGTTTCACGGTCATGAGCTTCAGGTTTGGCAATTCAGTCAGCCCGCAATAATGAAAAAAGATGGATTTTGCGCAAGCTGACAGCGCTCGCGTAAGACTCCACGTACAAACACTTTGAGGTGAGAGGTCAAAAGCGACTTACCAGGGCTTTCTGTTGACAGCCTATCCTGTCCCCAAACATGAGTGAGGAGAGGATTAGCTCTTCTGGGATCCGGCGGAAGAGACAGATAGCTGGAGTTGCATTAAATTCTTGGGGAATCGTGTCAGGGCGAACTCCGGGGGTGAATAGAATACCTCTTCAAAAATTTAACACCCTCCCAATGAAATACACTGGGGCGAGAAGATGTATTACTTAATTATAGAGTTGTGGACAAGCTCACAATTCAATAGGACGGAAACTTATTAAACTTGTGCCACTATTTTTTCCCCGTTTAGTGACTAATGATGCTGCCACACAGTTGAGTGAAATTCCCGGCGTGGTTGAGGCTTTTGGTCAGCGGAGTGTGAGGGAGCTGTGTTAAATACTAAGCTAATGATAGGAGCAGGGGGTATTTGGGTATGCATTTTGACGCAGCAGAAAAGTTTTAGTTTATCAAGAGAAGCTACCGACTCGAGATTGGGGGCAAATTCAAAGCAAATGTTAAACCAGGACCAAGCCAGGTCAACCAGAAACAGACAAAGACTACAAGCCAGTTCCTGCCGGGGACCAGAAGGGAATTTGGGCTGTAACATCACCAGATCTGTGGGAAACAGTACAAAGCGAGGGTTGAACTTGTGCTGCACAATTGGGTCTCTGACTTTTTGAGTACCACTTAAGGAAAAATGTACCTGTCTGAGTACCACCAAATCTACATACGGTCTAAATTAGGAATGAACCATCACTAAATTAGTTGTGAGCAAGGGATAACCTTTGAGAACCACAGGGCACTTTGCCAGCCTCGGCATCATGAGTTTGCGTCCCGATTCCGACAATATGTTATGTGACTCCCAACACATCATCCCCTTTCATACTTTGATGAAGCCTAAGGGGCACAAAAACAACTAAAAACACTAGCGTATCAGATACCTAAAGTAAGTCAGACTGAACCGTAGATCAGAAGTGAGAAGTAACCTTGGATAAACAAGATCTAAATCGAAACTAAACCTGGCCTAAACTTAACCAAGATATCCAATCATATCTAAAACTACAGCATATCAGCTTTGTTTTGGTCCCTGTGTGCGGTGGTTTGGGTAAAGAGCAAGCTAAGTCCCGAAATCACATCCTGATAGTTTCGAAAGGTGCTAAATGTTTGCACGGGACAGTCCGCCTATGGGACTCGTGCCGCCTCTTGTGCCTTGCCTGGCTGGAGCAGACTCGCCCTCTCATTGGGGCAGACTGCTTTGACAGAAAGGGGGCGCGATAATAGACGCCCTGGCATTTCACTTCCTGCCCTGGCACGCTCCCCCTGTGCGGCTTTAGTGGGTCAATACTGCTAAAAGATAATGCCTCGCTTCCATTACTCAGACCCGGGGATGCTAAAAAAAAAAGTCAGCGGGTTTAGTCGCACATGTGTCACAACTTGTAACCGGAGATCATTTGATAGATGCAGCCTCGACCGCACAGTTGCCCTGAAATCTGGACAGAGTACGGATAAAACCCCCCGCTGTGACAAGGCCCTGTCCGCACCTGTCTGCACGCATCAAACAGTCACACGTCAGGTGCTATCCGTGGAAAATACAGGGACTGCACAATATGAGAAAAATGCAGTATTTGACAACTGCATCATTTTGCAGAACCGTTTTATATACTGAATTAGTACCAAAACAAGGTAAAATGGAATTGAATGAGGAAAATCATGACTTAAACTAACACTTATCTGTTTATAAATTAGATCTAAACAATGTTCAACCCCAAACAAAACCAGGGATATGTTGAATTCTAAATGAAACTATAGATATAGATATAAATATTCAATTAATCCAGTCAAAATCAAGATTTGCTCTTCAAGACTGAATAAGGACCAATCTATACCAGAAGCTAAACCTGGACTAAACTGATCAAAATGATGAGTAACCTACGTAACCTCATTTTCATCATCACCTTTGAGCTAAGTGAGATTTCCTCAGAGGCTGTTTGGCTTAAATGCCTGTAATACTAAATGGAAAGGGATTAAAAAAGAGCTCATTTGACCAACTTTCCCTCCGAGCGCTTGGGGGAAATTAGCAGCGTGCATGTTGTCAATGAATCTAATCTCGTCCATTTGATTTATCATGCTGCTGCTGCGGCTACTACTTTTGGGTGTAATTGAAATCCGAGTGGTATTTATGCGCAGAGAGAGAGAGATCCACTTGCACGTATCCTCAGCTGTCAGTGCCCTGGGACTGCATTGTGACGGGATGACAGATTGTCAGGGGTCCGGGCCGGGACAGCTGTCTGAGAGAAAGGGGCTCGGGGGGTGAGCACCGAGCGCCGTTAGATTCTTGTCTCCTCAGCAGTCACTCATCATTGTTTATATTTCCGCTCAGAATAGCCTGGTCAGCTCCTCCACACATCAAGACTATTGATATTACAGACATATTCTTAGATCAGAAACTCGTCGCAAAAGGGCCCGGCTCACAGCGTTGTTCCATGACCCAAAGTTACAATCTGCAGTCTTCATGTGTCTGCTGCCAGCGCCTCCTTCAGCACAAGACCCACACATTTGGCTGCCACATTTCTGTCAGTCAACCTCGGGGCAGCTGTGGCTACATGAGAAGCTCACCTCCTCTGAGTGAGGAGTGAATGGATAATGGACACTTGGAGCTTGTCAAGTGCAATATTAATCTGAGTAGGGCTGGGTACCAGTAGTATGGAGAAAGTACTAATGGTATTGGAATTAAAGGTACTAAAAACTGGTGCTGAAAATGTTTTTTCCTTTAGACAGGGCAGGCCCAAGCATTCATAGGGCCCTAAGCTAAATTTTGTCTTGGGGCCCTCACAAAATCAGTATGCTATTGGATACTTCATACAACGACAAAATGAGATACAGCGGTCAATCTCTCACTTCTCACCCAACAGTATTTGCAAAAGAAAGAAGACAGTCATTTTCAGGAGAAACCGGGGCAATATTTGAAGCACACAACATTCTTCTCGGGGGCCCCCTGGTGGTCTCGGGGCCCCAAGCAGCTGCATAGTCTGCCTATAGGCTAGGACCGGCCCTGCCTTTAGATAGTAAGTTTTGATGCCTGGTGCGTCCTGAGACAGCACTAAAGAAAGCTCCAATAAATGATCAAAAATGAAAAGAAATAGTCTTTTATAGAATAAATAACCATTATTGTTCTGTTTTATGATTCTAGATGATCAATAATTTAGTACAGGTATTGAAAAAAAACTGACAGCACCCAGCCCTGAATCTGAGATAATATTATATTAGAAAACTTCAAATATTCTGACTCAAGTAGGGGTTAAAGATTGCAGTACATTTTCCTCTAAAGTATAGAATTTGCACATGCTATAAAAAGTTGTCTGGTACAGTATGCTGGTTGAAGATAAGAATACATTTTCATGCTCGTCAATAAATCCTACTTAACTCTTTTTTTTGTCTTGTGTCCAACTACAGATAGCAAAGCCATTGTGGACGGCAATCTGAAGCTGATCCTGGGTCTTATCTGGACTCTCATCCTGCACTACTCCATCTCTATGCCCATGTGGGACGACGAGGATGACGAGGAGACAAAGAAGCTCACCCCGAAACAGCGGCTGCTCGGCTGGATCCAGAACAAGGTGCCCCAGCTGCCCATCACCAACTTCAACCGCGACTGGAGGGACGGCAAGGCCCTGGGAGCTCTGGTGGACAACTGCGCCCCCGGTGAGTGCTTTGAGCTGAAGAAGCCTGGGAGATGCAGAATACAGTGTTTCCCATTGATAACGGAGACTATGGCGGCCCCCCATGGTCTCATTTTCTCCACCATGGTCTAAAAACAAGCTAAGCAAGATATTTTGATTGGAAATTACAATTCATGTGCTTCTTGTCTGAACATAAACACATAACATTAACTATACTGTACAAAAATTGGATTGATAAGATAAAATGTCAGTACAATGCAACATTTTTACTCCAAAATACCTATATGATTTCTTTCTACTAATTATTCTATTCCCAAATCTTTAAGTCTCAAAATGAATATTAGATTTGAAGATCATCTACTGTATACCACCATAATCTCTTTCGAATTTGTGGAAAACACTGGAATATAACAAAATACATTTGTTTACCTATTCGGTGACATCTCTGACTGACAGTGCACTGAAGGTTTGCATGTTCTACCTTGGTCTGGGTGGGTTTTCTTCGAGTTCGGCGGTTCCCCGCGTCCAATGTTCTGACTGAAAATCTATAGATGGATCCTTGAGCGCTGCACTGGAGATGAATAAATAAAAATGTTGCCAGATTTACAAGTAACTAGTTCTCGAGGGAAATACAGCAAGAAAACCAACTTGCCTTTCTAGTTGGTTAGTGCCAGATACAGTAGCCGTCTCGGGAGGGAAAGCCTGGTGTGATTTGTCGATCCGATTGGCTGTCGAGTAATTGCTGACAGACTTCTACGAGTTACTCAAATCTCTGAAGCTTTATTTTTGATAGATGTATTAGTTTCAAACGCTAACTTTAACTATATCCCAGTTCCTAATCCTAATTTGCCATGACATCCCAAGTGTCCTGTGAGACCGTCCCTCCCAAGCCACAATCTAGCACACATCTTCCTAGTTTTGTGACAGATACTGCATTTCCCCTCTGTTCAATGTATCACCACAGGCCAAACATATCAGAATCAGAACACATAAGTACTGTAACACTATGTTAGCACTTTTAACCCCCCTCCCCCAAATGCTGAGTAAGAATAACTTTGTTACAAGCAGTGTGTACTTGAGTTTTCTTTGGTTGCTATGGAGTTGGGGGTTAAGGGAGTAAGTGTGAAATGGTATCATCTTCCTCAGAGACTCGGCCTGCTCTGCACCTCATCTTTTAAAGGTAGCCCAGTGACATCATCTGGAAACATACGTCTGCATTAAAACTGGGATTCAAAATGTCAAGTAATGTGTCCCGGGAGAGTCGGCAGAGCCATAGGTACATAAAGAGGGGTCAGCAGTGCCTGGAGGACATCCCTGCCAGCTGTCCCACAATGACTGAAGCCTTCGCCCGCTCTGTCCAGCACCCCCAGGCCCAAATATATAACATTTATAGACTAGCCACTGCACCAATCCCAAATTTGGACACCATTCTTTCACTCTTGTCATGGGGAGGGGGTGCTTGGCTTGGCTTCAAAATGCACAGGGATCTGAAGGATGCACAGAGCTGCACATCAGAAAATCCTAAAAATCACACGTTTTGGGTCATGGCCAGTTGTTAGATAGTGCGCTTTTAACAGCGTTGTGCTGTGGGAGCGGTGGAGGAGTAGCCAGAGGAGCAGAACTGTGTATAACTGTTTACAAGGGCCATTGATCTGAACAGGCTCATCCTTCAAACAGCAGGCTCCACTGGTGACCATACAAGGTGCTGTTGTTTCATCTACTCAAGCCAAACAGCGTGGAAATGACATTTGGTGTACGCTGAATCATATCAACTTACCACATGTCGCCACCAGAGATAAGCTATGGAAATGTCTACATTTCCATATATTTTATTTTCACATGATGGAAAAGTACACTATGGATAATTCATTTGTGGAGTGTGGTGGATTTCCAAAAACCCTCAAGGGGCTTAGCACATGGTAACCTCCAGAGACCTTTATAAATACAAATATATGACAGAAAATACGTTTTTAAACGTATATGTAATTTTTTTCAAAGCTTTTTTAACTTGAGATTGTGGAAGCTCTGTAGGGTGAGTTGGGAGTTTATCCCATATTTTGGATCCTCTGTACACTGAACACTAAGTTGTGATTGATTGGTCCGAGCAAAGGGGGCCCTGAGAAGATGGTAACTACTCTGAGATGAATACATACGGGATTCATTGTAAAAGAAAAAAAAATATTTTTCAGATGTTGAGGCAATAGATTATTTACAGAACTGTAAACAAATGGAGCAGTTTGAATTTGGTTGAAAACTAAGAATACTTGCTTTACGCCAAGAATACAGAATACTTACTTTCACTCATGTGGGAGGGATGTACTCGACAAAATGACACGTAAAAGTACAACTTCCACTATGACTGCTACTACTGCATCAGTCTCAAATAACACCTACTACCACTGGCTACTTCTAAATCTACCATTCCTTCTGCTAGTGCTAGTGCTAGTGCGTGCTAGTGATATTGCTATTGCTATTGACCTATAAAGGTCAAATGAGCATTACTACTACTATTACGACAGTAGTGCTACAACAGTTACTACATGATGACTACATAGCCTAACTAAAAAAGAAAAAAAGCTTCTCAAACTGTCATCTGTACTGGATTGTTTTCGCGGTGAAGATATTTCAAGAGGCTTCATCCGCAACAAATACACTTTTGTGAGTCACCAAACAACAGAAGACATTTGAGCAGCTTTTTAGAATATACCAAAAACAAGCTAAGCCCCATCTCTACTAGAACAGTATAAGTCCAGCCAGCTGCTAAAAGTGAATCAGTTGCGGACAAAGCCTTTTGAGGCAAAATGTAATCAACTTAGAATTAAAAGTAAAAGACAGCTTTAGAACCATTGTCTGCGAAGGGAAACTCCTGTACGACTGAATACTTACTCAAGTACAATGTGTGTACAACTACTATTTCATTACTGCCACTTAAATTGTTACCTCAGTTACTTATATGACTATATTGCTGCTATCAGTAACACGGCGCCTATCTAAAATAATGACTAGATTTGTTGAAGTAAAGAAGCAGAGAGTCTTTTAGTCAGCGGCTGCTAAAATACACACTTCTGTTAAGCAGTCTCAAGAAATAAAATGGTAAAATATGAAAATTGACCACCCACATAGTACAGTATTCAACCCACTCCTGCGTCTTCTTAAAAATGATTGACATCCCCTTCTCAGCGGTGTGCATGCTTATAATTGTTAATATTGCCTCTGTGTCAATCATAATAGGATAAGGCTATTCGGTAGTGAGCCTGCATGGGCCTTTTGAGCGTGCTTTCCTCTTCCAATAGCCAGCACTAATCCAATTTGGGCATTAGCAGCGCAAGGGAAGGGCTAGCTGTTGCTGTGGTGAAAGTGCCAGCGTGTGTGTGCGTCCAGATTATTTCCTGTTTTTTTTTTTTTTTTCTCTGAATGATCGTTCAACAGTGGAGCCTGAAGAGCCCGACGTGCCG
>OMNZ01108752.1:0-69211 GCA_900303255.1 Lesueurigobius sanzi | reverse complement strand
ACGTGCCGGGTAAGGTCATGTGATGGAGGGGAGGAGGAGGAGGGTGTCTCTGAGATAACAATGGCTGCCCGAGTGAGCTTATTATAGCCGCGTGCAGAGTAGACTGGTCTAACCTTGTTTACCCCGCTCCTGTGCTCCCGGTTAGGTCTGTGTCCTGATTGGGCAGAGTGGGACCCTAACCAGCCCGTGGAGAATGCCAGAGAGGCCATGCAACAGGCGGACGACTGGCTGGGCGTGCCTCAGGTAATGTCATGTGTAAATATACAACATGAATCTTTATGCGTGGTTTGATCTATTTACTTTGAGTTTGTAAAAATAGTATTACATGAAGGTACTCTAGGTCAAGGCCAAGTGTAAATATGAAGCATATAGAGCAGAGGTGGGCGAACTAAGGCCTGGCACTTCAATCCGGCCCACGAAACATGACTAAGCCCAATATGCACTGGCTAACAGGGCTGAACAGCTCCATTTTGTTGCTTTTGCTTTGTGTTTAAGGTCTATTAGAACGTTTTATTTGTTTGAAATGCACCAAACCATGACTAGTCTGGACCCCTGGCAAGTTCAAAAACCCATTGTGGCCCTTGCATCAAAAAGTTTGCCCATACTTGCTATACAGAGAGGGATGGAATGTTATAAATTCACTTTTACCACGAAAATCCACCATGTTTGAGGGAACAAGCAAACAAATATAGACTAACCTTAGCTATAAACAGTGACAAATGGAGAAAAAAGCTGAGGAACAAGTTAGTTAGCTGCCGAGTCATTACTGGTAAATACATCTAACACACTGTAGCTTTCAGTATCCTTTTATGTGAACGATAAGTCCATCATTTGACTCTTTAAAACTTCCATTCGTTTATCGTGCTGCAAATCCCATAATGCTTTGCGACATGACATCAATGATAATTAGATTCACAGTCGCAGTGGTTCACAAACCCTTTCAAACCATGTGCGACGAGGCCTAACAACTTCAAATCGAGACTAAACCGGGTCTAAAAAGGGTCTAAAATAGATCTGGACTAAATTTGGATGACTAACATGTGTAAACCAGAAACCCTCCCTAACTAAAATGTATAACTAAAGCATTCATGAAACAATCTCCAATAAAAATTACAAAAATGTGTCCAACCTGAAGTATTTTAGTAAGTAAATCGTGTACCACCAGTTTCCACAGGTTAGAGATCCACATTTCTAAACCAGTGAGAAAGTGTTGTGTTTTCATGGGTTGTTTTATTCATCTCTGGGCCAGATGGAAATGTAAACCTTGTTATATCTCTTATTCAATTCTCATATACATTTAGGCACCCCCTAAATCCCATTTCCATCCTACCTTATACACACATCCGCGCCAATACACAAGCAGAGCCTATGATACACGCCGTCTTCTCCAGGAGCTCAGGCTGTAGGAGGTCATGAAATATTTATTGTTCTTGTAGCTTATAACATTTCCATTTGCTTTATTGTAGCTTTCAGAGAGAGAGCGGGGTGTAGGAGTTTTTATTTTTTTTTCCTTTTTTTTTTTTATTGTTTTGAAAATTCATGAAACTGTGAAATGTGTGGAGGTGCGAGATTTCTGCAGGCTGTCAGATGCCGGCTGGAAAACAGAGGTGTAAATATGCCCCGCACTCATCAGAATACGAATAGGAATCTAGCGGGACCCCGGCGTTTCCAGCCTCCGTCTCCGCACTGCTGTACTTGCTGTACCGAAATGCCTGGTACGCATGTTGTCTGGTTGTTTGTTTGAGACTCGGCGCGCACCGCTCTCCAAAAGGGCTTAAAGGCGGAGTGATAGCCGGGGGGTGTATGGCATGGCTCTAGGGCCCGGGGGCTAGATTCCACAGCGCTGGCGTTAAGGAGATGCGGGAGAGGTCGGGCTCAGGATTAATCCCCCTGCCTGGCTTATTGCAGGCAACAATCCTTAACCCCTCTGTCCTGGGGTTAAATATAACCAGTACGGAGCGTGGCTTTGTGGCACAGTGTGATAGACAGGCAAACAAGAGCTGCCAGGCAAAAGAGCAGTCAGAGGTGGAGAGAATGAAAAAGTTTAATCCAAGTTAAGCTGCACTGTGCTGTGAGGAGGTTCAATAAAGAGTCGAAATAAAGTGAGTGCAATCAGCATAAAGTTGAAAAATGCGGCAAAAGAGTGGGAAAAATGAAAATCGGACTTCCATGAGTACAACAGGTCCACGGCAGAGACACTGCAGGCAGAAGTCAATATTTTCAATTTTCAGATTTTGGGCCAGTTTAATCTTAGTGTACAAACTTTCACCTGGAAACTAATAAATTGCCAGATCTTCACAATAAGGTGTTCAATCTTTGCACTGGTTCAACATTTCTCTGTAGATTTACACTGAAAATTGTAACTATTTTCCTAGAATCCTCCACTTTAGTAGCACCGACAGCCATCAAATTTTCCAGTCTTGTGCTTACAATACAATTCTTCAAGGTTTCTTCAGAAGGGTCTTTCAATATTTCATTCCTAGTCTAACTTATTGAGTAAATTTATTAGATAATTTATTAGATGAATTTATTCAGTAATAGCTATAGTTCAAAACCTAAAAAAGATGGAAAAATCCCCTCAGAACAAAGTTTCAAATCTCAATTTCATTCTTCTCCCTTTTCACCTGCAGTGAGACTGTGTTTATTCATCCATCATTGCCAGAATTGAAACTGAAAATTAAATTGGTTGAAATTTCCCGATGCTAAATCTGCCTGATGTTCCCTTCTCGTGAACATGTGGATATCCATAATTCATTACAACATTCATGGCACACCTCTTTGTCGGTTAATTGGCAACTGGCTGTATTGTGTCTTCAGGGGCCTGAGAACAATTTCATTTTAATAACATGCTAATACAAGGCATAAATACAACTAAAGAGTCCTCTAAATAAATTCTAAAACCCATTACTCTGAAGTTGATGTGTGATTGACCTGACTTTGCGTGTGCGCGCTGCAGGTGATCGCCCCGGAGGAGATCGTGGACCCGGATGTGGATGAGCACTCCGTCATGACCTACCTGTCCCAGTTCCCCAAGTCCAAGCTCAAGCCGGGCGCTCCTCTGCGTTCCAAGCAGCTCTTCCCCAACAAGGTCAAAGCCTATGGACCTGGTAAGTAGCAGGGAGAAATTTACACAGAGGAATTTTAACATTTAAGTTGATAGTTTGATCTTTCTAGTTACCTTTGAGTCCTGGTTCTGTTTGTGGTTTAGTTAGTTCTGATTTAGACCTGGTTTAGCCAGGCCTTAGACCTGGCTTAGTCCTAATTTAGTCCTGCTTTAGGCCTGGGTTATTCAGGACGCAGACCTCACTTAGTCTTACTTTGATATGATAAATGCCACCGACAAAAGATAAATGGTCAGTCCGCTAGTATATCAGCTCACTGTGTATGTTTTGTGTTGCAGGCATTGAGCCCCATGGTAACAAAGTCTTGCAGCCCGCGGTGTTCACTGTGGAGACCCTGGAGGCCGGCAGTGGTGAGGTCCTGGTCTATGTAGAGGATCCTGAAGGACACAAAGAGGAGGCAAGTTAAACCTGATACATTCAGAGTTATAAAATACGTTCCCAGTGGACAGAGATAATCTCCATGCTAAATAACTAAATGTCAAAGTAGTACCTACTAATCTAACAATGATTTGTCTGTTCATATGCAACACAGGCCAAGGTCAAACCGAACAAAAAGCAAAATCAAACGTACACTGTCACCTACCTCCCCAAGGTCGAGGGCCTTCACAAGGTAAAGAGCACGTGTGGGCTGTTTTAACCTGACTTACAAATGAGCAACATACATCAATTGATCAAATGTCCTTTTTCTCCAATAGGTGAAAGTGCTGTTTGCAGGTCAGGACATTGACAAGAGCCCTTACTCTGTCAATGTGGCTAAAGACATTGGTGACCCCAATAAGGTGCACGCCAGAGGACCAGGTCTGGAGGCCACTGGGAATGTAGCTAACAAACCCACCTACTTTGACATCTACACAGCTGGTAAGAACAGAGGTCTTTAGTGCCTGCTGTCACACATATTTGACTCCGGTGTGAAAGCGGACCTCTGTTCTGACTGTGACCCCCAGGTGCCGGCAATGGAGACGTGAGTGTGGTCATTGTGGATCCGCAGGGCAAACAGGACACGGTGGAGCTCATTTTAGAAAACAGGGGCGACAGTGTGTTCCGCTGCACCTACCGGCCCGTGCTGGAGGGCCCACACACCATCCACGTCCTGTTCGCCGGACTGGAGATCCCCAAGAGCCCTTTCACTGTCAACATCGCAGAGGGTGAGCCATCTGTCTGTCGTACATTACTGTCAGACAAATCTGATTTCTTAGCGATGTGTTAGTGTCAGTGCGGTCGATCCATCACAGCCGCAGGACTGACTGTCCACACCAGACCGTAACCTCCCTATTTGTCATTTCTAGCTCCACAAGGTGCTCCTCCCTCGGGAGCGCCGCCGCAGATAGCACCTCAGTCAATGCGCGCCCCTCCTGGAGGTGGGAAGGGGGCAGTCCCCTCTAAACCTGACCGCCCAAGTTAGTATGGTTTGCTGGGCAGGAGCCTTTGCGATTTTCCCTGCCATTTCTGTACACACTCTGCAGATGCTTGAAGTATCTTGCGAGCAGCCCCATGCTGCGCTTGGTTGCCTGCTCTGTGTTGTTGCATCATGCAGCTTGATGGTTTATAGACTTTTATAAAAAGGGAAACATGCTCAAGAGACAGCCTTGTGCCAACAGCCCACAGATTGTCCCAATTTGCTCTGAGTACTTTTTATTGCGTTAAATGTCGTTGCTTGGGCTTTGACGTGCCTGTTTATTGTTGCATCAAATTGGCATCATTCACATAAAGCCTGCAGTCAACATTTTGATAGAAATGTTGTTAGACGCTTCCCAGATGCTCTCGAATGCATCTCTCTTTTCCTCTGTGACATACATGTTCTGTACGCATCATTGCTGTTTACAGGTCCTGTCAATCAATATTTAAACTGTCCTGTTTGTAATGAATATTGTACCATTTTTCCTACTAACACTGCTGTCGTTTGCTAGCTAGTGCTATGTATCCTTTTATGCCTTGCTAAATATTCCTTCTTATTTTAAAAACCTTGTTATTCTTTCAGCTATCAACCCGAATGCCTGCCGAGCTACAGGCAGAGGTCTACAGCCTAAAGGGGTGAGAGTAAAGGAGGTTGCAGACTTCAAAGTCTTCACCAAGGGAGCTGGCAGTGGTGCGCTGAGCGTCTCCGTCAGAGGACCCAGTGAGTCAGACAGCTCCTCTATGCTTCACTCCTCACTCTTTCGTCTCGCTCTTTCTGTTTTTAGCCGTGTGTTTTTGTCAGAAAAGCTACGTTGACTGTCACAGCATTAAAAGCTCAAATGCACAGAGCTCCACTAAACCATGTGTTTTCTGTAGCTGGAGCGGAGGAGCAAGTCAAAGTGCGCGACGCAGGAAATGGAGTATATGAGTGTGAATATTACCCACAGAGGCCTGGCAAGTACACCGTCACCATCACATGGGGAGGACAGCCCATCCCACGCAGGTCTGCTCCCACTCCTCACAATTAGCCTGCCATTAACAATATGCTAGCAAGTTCCCAATCCTCTATTGTGTTGTTTCTTTGTTTACTTCAGCCCGTTTGAGGTGGAGGTGGGTGAGGAGGCAGGCTTCCAGAAAGTGAGAGCCTGGGGTCCTGGTCTGAAGACTGGCATGGTTGGAAAATCTGCTGACTTCGTGGTGGAGGCTATTGGGACTGAAGTCGGCACTCTGGGTACCCCTGTGTTGCAAACTTCCCATTTTTACAAACTTCTCCTGTAGACGCATTGTGAATTCATGACCTGACTTGACATTTTTTCCTCCTCTATGTTCAGGCTTCTCTATTGAGGGGCCCTCTCAGGCTAAAATTGAGTGCGATGACAAAGGCGATGGCTCCTGCGATGTGCGATACTGGCCCACTGAGCCCGGTGACTATGCCGTCCACGTCATTTGCGACGATGAGGACATTAAGGACAGCCCCTTCATCGCACACATCCTCCCTGCTGAGAACGATGTCTTCCCTGAAAAGGTCATTCTCATTGTTATGCCTTTAAACTGATAGACTTGTGCTCAACCACGGGTAAAACAGCCTTCAATGGATGCAGGATTTGAAGTGACTTTGTTAATCTGCTCATGCATTGATGTGTGCAAAGAATCTTTTTTTCCAAACTATAAATAAGAACAAAATAACAGATACAAGCACAAGAATTTCATCGCTTTTTCACAACATAGAGCCTTGTAGGGATGCTCAATAAAAGAAAAAGCAAGAATATGAAAACACATTGTATTGAACCAATACATAAAAGTACAATAAAGTGATAGAAGTGCAATTATGAGTATCCAGAAGTACAGTATATAGAGCATTTAGTTTTAAGGGGAGACACTGCAGGCAATACTCTTTTTTTCAATTTCCAGGTTTTGGGCCAATTTGCTCTCTTTACATTTGGAAACAAATACATGGATTTACAATTTTGTTGTATTTGTTGCAATGACAATAAAGATTATTCATTATTCATTCATTATAAATTACCTAATCTTTACAATAAGGAGTGGAATTATTGCTCCGATTCAACATTTCTCCATAGAACTATGTGGGAAATTGTAACATCAATGACCATTTTTCTCACATTGTGGCCACATCTCCACTTTAGTTTTGTGTAGAAGGATTTTTCAATATATATTTCTTAGCCCAGGGTGAGACAATAGAGAGGTAATACAGAGGTATCGAGCCATATTAAGTATGAATATGTGAATGTTCTCCTACTTTTAGCACCAAGAGAGGAGGGACTTAGAGGTTACTCCTCCTTCTGGTTTCCTCTTTAAGAGACCCACAGCGTGCTCAAGTCGTTATTAAGCTGATGATGATCTTTGGACTAAGATCGAAACATCCTACACTTCAACTACAGAGTACAGATTTGCCTACGATTTTCAAAATATAGGTCCTAGCCTGATTTATTGAGCTTTGAAGCCAAAACACAAGGGGAAATTTGAATTTTCACAGATTTATTCACCAATAACTAGTTAAAAACAAACCAAGATATCAAAAATCCCCTAACTTAAATATGAACAAAATAAAACCATACATTTAAATCTGGCTTTATTCATTATTTAGATTTATTGGCTGAAAATATGGGCAATTTTGTACAAATAAAATGCCATATTTTTATATGAAAAGTTGAAAACATAAAATGACAGAAAACTTGCAATACATTTCTTTCTCATATTCATGTCAGTAATATTCAGCAAAAGTTTCAAATCGATATCACTCAATTTTCCCTATTCACCTTGAATGTGTGCACTTGCAGGTGAAAGCCTATGGGCCCGGGCTGAAGCCAGCTGGCGTCATCGTCCACAAGCAAACTGAATTCACCATTGATGCTCGCATGGCTGGAAAAGGTCAACTGAAGATCTACGCACAGGTCGGTAGCAGCGCGTTCTCTAGTTTATACGCTTCACATGTGAGGAAAGAGCGCTGACGTGACGCTTGCCCCCACTCAGGACGCAGAGGGATGCACCATCAACATCCAGATCGCTGACAAGGGAGACGGGACGTTCCTCTGTGTGTACACGCCGGTCAAGCCCATTAAACACACCATCATCATCACCTGGGGCGATGTCAACGTGCCCAACAGCCCCTTCAGGGTAAGAGTCAACAGATATAACACATATGGCTCGGAAATAAGAGCAATGAAGAATACATTAGGAATACTAGCAATAACAGGCAAATTGTTGTACTTTGTTGGTAATGTGTACATTATGCATAAGACTTGCTGTGCTGGTACAATGGTTTTTACACCTGCAGTGCCATGACAGAAAATACAGTAAAGGATAAAGATAAAAGGTGAAGCTCATCAGGACTAAACTCAGCCAATGAAGGCTCTACAATAGACAGAAATTGGACTAAATTATGACATAGGCTAAACTCAATGTAAACCGTGCCTAAAATAGAAAAGAGCATAACTTAAATGCTCTACAGAAGCATGAATGAAATTATCTCTAGTTAAAATAAGTGTAAAGTTTCAGTAACTGATGAAGAAGCCCAAATACCACCAGTGGTTTCATTTCATCTTATGGATATGCCAAGAAAGAGTTATTTACATGATTGAACATCAATTAATAAAAGGCGATTTACAATTTTGAGTATTTTGAATGGGATACTGATACTTGTAATTACTATTTTGCCATGAAGTGGTGCTCCTCCATCCTTCCACCTCTGGTAAAACTCATTGCTTTCAAGGAATTTAATGAAATGACACTTGACCAAATAAAGACAAAGTGAGAAGGCTGCGCAGCTTGTGCCTCAAGTGCTGTGTGATTTCATTAGGTCCTGGTTGGAGAGGGCTCTCATCCCGACAGAGTCAAGGTCTATGGGCCTGGAGTGGAGAAGACAGGGCTCAAGGCTAACGAGCCAACATACTTCACTGTGGACTGCGGCGAGGCCGGCCAAGGTGAGCCCACAGCAATGTGCAGCTGCTCAGAGACAAAAGACCTTTTAAATATATGCTGGACATGCCCAACACGTTGCTAAATCAATTACATAACCCATGGTATACACTATAATGTCTTAATTTAGTCCTCATTAAGTCCTCTTTATTTAAAATCAAGGTTTTGACCTAGTTTTAGGTGATCAATATGCCTTCGGTGCTTTAGTTGGATGGAAAAAGTTTGTGCAATTTTTAAATTAAAGCAACTGAAGTCACTCTGCAAATTATTAAATGTAAAATTATTACAACCAGGAGCATTAGCATTGAGCAAAGTATGAAATATGAACTGCTACAAGAATCCCAGACATTACAGGATGTGTGTGAAGAGGAACACATAGTATAGGACTGCTTAACTTAACTTATTGCAGCCTTTTTCTACTCAGCATTGAAAATACCATTTCCATTATGCTAATTCATTGCTATCATATAGTTGAACTAAAATCCTGTTTCATAGTGTATCCAAAGAAATGTATTTTAATCCAGTTGAAGGGCACTTGCGTGGACTCATCCTCTGTCACTATTCACATTTAAATGACCCATGTGCACTGATCTCATTGCTATGCGCCCTAGGGGACATCAGCATCGGTATCAAGTGTGCTCCGGGCGTGGTCGGGCCAGCGGAGGCTGACATCGACTTTGACATCATCAAAAATGACAATGACACCTTCACCGTCAAGTACACTCCCCCCGCCGCCGGACGCTACACGATCATGGTCATGTTTACAGACCAGGTTGGAGCACAGGATAAGAATAGTTGCATACTCAGCCTTTTAATGATAATAATTGCATTTATGATCATCTTTTCAGGAAATCCCTGTTAGTCCGTTCAAAGTCAAAGTGGATCCTTCTCATGACGCTGGCAAAGTGAGAGCGGAGGGTCCCGGGCTGAATAAGACAGGTCAGAAAGCACTGGGAGAATGGAGACGTTGGATTACAAGTGATCAGCTCTTATCGTGCTGTATCAGTAACACTCCTATGTACTTTTTAGGTGTAGAAGTAGGCACTCCAACCCACTTCACCATCTTCACAAAGGGAGCCGGCAAAGCTAAGCCCGAGGTGCATTTCGCAGCATCAGCCCCGGGAGAGGCTGTTCGCGACTTTGAAATCATTGATAATCACGATTACTCCTACACTGTCAAGTATACCGCACTTCAACAGGTACAGCAAGCCTCAGCTTCAAGTCCATTTACAATAGGGCTGTTCTGACGGAGGGTTTTGCATTCTTTCCACTCGCTCCTTATAGGGAAACATGACCATTACGGTGTTGCATGGAGGTGATCCCGTCCCCAAGAGCCCCTTTCACATCACAGTGGCACCTCAGCTGGATTTGACCAAGGTGAAAGTTGAGGGTTTAGACACAAGTAAGTACAGAAAACTCTACAAGGGGAGACACTGCAGGCAAAACTCTCTCTCTTATCATATATACATCCGGCAACAAATACATTTTCTAATCTTTACAATAAGGAGTGGAATCAATGTTTCTCCATAGAACTGTATGGGGAATTGTAACTTCAATGACCATTTTCTCACATTGATCTCCACTTTAGAAGCACCTACAGACTTAATAATATTCTGAAGGTTTGTTCAGAAGGATTTTTCAATATCTAATTCCTAGGTTTATTGAGTGAATATATTTGAAGCCCCAAAACAAAGCGAAATTTGAATTTTTAGAGATCTATTCACTAATTAGACTAGATTATTCAAAAATCAAAATATCCAATATCCCGTCTGAACTAATCTTTGTAATTAATTCATCAAGAAAATAAAACCATACATTTAAACATGTTTCTATTCGTTATATAGGTTTCGCTGCCAAAATATAGGCAAACTTCCAATACTCATATTTATGTCAGTAATATACAGCAAATTCCCATAGAAAATGAATGATAACACAAACATCTTTTTTTCCACTCATGGTTAGTGGTTGTGTGAAGCCATTTATTGTCAAAGAACTGAGTTTACTCTGTTGAAATCATAATGAAACAGAAACTACTCAAAAGTCCCTGATCTAACGTTTACAAGACCTTCAACAACTGCCAGGAAAATTCTTCTAAACTCACTTCAGCTGAAATACAGGACTCACTAAATTGGTGTTTGTTTCAAGATGCACAATATGTAAACTTTTGATCAGGGACATTTGGCTAGTTTCTAGTTGAAAAGCGTAAACAGGTTTTTTGACAATCCACATAACCACTAACCATGAGTGAAATAAAGGTTTTTGTCTTATCGTTCATACTCTATGAAATTTCTCCATTGTGAGATCAATAAAAACTATCTTATCTTATCTTATCTTAAATGCATACGTTTACATACCCCTGACAGAGTAAACTTTAGAGCACAACTGTAAGCATATTCCTTTTTCACCTGCAGTGTCTCGCCTTCACTCATATTTTCCGAGGGCCCAATGAAAATTTCATAAACCGTATTGTTGTCTCTCAGAAGTGGAGGTCGGGAAGGATCAGGAGTTCACCGTGAACACAAAGGGCGCTGGTGGACAGGGCAACGTAGGCGTGAAGATGACATCACCCTCCGGCCGACCCATCCCCTGCAAGATGGAGTCGGATAAAGCCAAAGGCGTCCACAGTGTGAAGTACATCCCTCCGGAGGAGGGGCAGTACAAGGTTGATGTCAGTTATGATGGCAACCCGGTGATGGGCAGCCCCTTTGGAGTTGAAGCCGTGATGCCCGCTGATCCTTCAAAGGTAAAGGATCATTGAAGTTGTCACTATGTCTAGTCCCCAAGTGACTGCATGCACGCATACTGTACATGTTGATTTTTTTTTATTAAATATTTATACAGTGGCTTCAGGAAGGATCCATAGGCCATACCACTATGTTTATTATCCCTGTGTTGCAATGGATGAAAATGACCACAATTTTATGAATGTTGAAGAACAGTGCAACTAGGATTGACAGGAATGGAATGAGTCTGCAGTTATTGGAAAGGCTCTGAATAGTACCTTAACAGAGGTGTCCAAACATTTCCATGGAGGGCCGCACATTGTACACGATATGGAGGGCCACAGACCTGAATCAGTCCTGGTTTATTCTTAAATTGGATCATATTTAGGTCTTAATTAGTCCTGATTTAGTCCTGGATTTGTTTAGACCTGGTTTAATCCTGGTTTAGGCCTCCTTTTTAGGAATTTAGCACTGGTTTAGACCTACTTTAATCCAGAATTAGACCTGATTTGGTCCTTGTTTTAACCCTAGTGTAGACCTGGTTTAGACTTGATCTGACCTGGTTTAGACAAGACTGGGTTAGTCCTGTTGATTTAGTCCTGGAATAAACCTGGTTTAGACCTGGATAAGTTCTGGTTTATTCTTAGATTAGACCATATTTAGTTCTTGATTAGTCCCGATTTAGTCCTGGATAAAGCTTAGTTTAGTCCTGGTTTAATTATAGTTTAGTCCTGGCTTAGACCTGGTTTAATCCTGGTTTAGACCTACTTTTAGTCCGGTTTTGGACCTGCTTCAATCCAGGACTCGACCTGGTCTTGTACTTGTTATAGAATTGTTAAACTTGCAGATAAAGGATAATATCTGGTGATGTGTGCCAATTCAACAAGACGTTTGTGGGCCACCAAAAATTGGAATTATAAGGTTCTGTCTGATATTTTTGTTGAAATTTTCTTGGGTTATTCTCATATTCTTGTTTCTGGACCCATTCTGTACACTATATTAACTTTTAATAGAGTTAGGTGCATTTTTAGGTTTCCATGAGTGAAAACTCATGATTAATTTTCATTATTTTATAGGAATAGTTTAACCTAAACATCTCTGAACTTATAATTCCAAGGGTACAATATGTTTACATGCTTTTACATACTGCTACATAATGAACAAAAGCCTGGAAACCCACTGTACTTCTCCTGACCTGACTGTTTTCACGCAGGTCCGAGCTTACGGCCCAGGCCTTAAGGGAGGCATTGTGGGCAAACCCGCTCCATTCACCATTGACACAAAAGGCGCAGGTGCCGGTGGTCTGGGTCTGACGGTGGAGGGCCCCTGCGAGGCAAAGATCGAATGCCAGGACAACGGAGATGGCACTTGCTCCGTGTCCTACCTGCCCACGGAGGCCGGCGAATACGCTGTCAACATCCTCTTCGGCGAGAAGCACATCCCCGGCTCTCCTTTCAAGGCTGCCATCCGGCCAGCCTTCGACCCCAGCAAAGTGACCGCCAGCGGGCCAGGCCTAGAGAGGGCGAAAGCCGGCGAACCTGCCACTTTCACTGTGGACTGCACCCGCGCCGGGGAGGGAGAGCTCAGCATCGAGATTGTGTCTGACACCGGCGTGAAGGCGGAGGTGCACATCCAGAAGACAACGGAAGGCACTTTCTCAGTCACGTACATCCCATCTTTCCATGGCTCTCACACCATCACCATCAAGTACGGCGGACATGTGATCCCAAGCTTTCCCAAGGTCCTTCAGGTGGAGCCCTCGGTGGATACTACTGGGGTTCACGTCTATGGGCCCGGGGTGGAGCCAAGAGGTAAAACTGAAGTACCAAAATGACCAAAATAGTGTACTATCTAGGGCTGCAACTAACAATTATTTTGGTACTTTTGCGATTATTTTTACAATTAATAGTTTAGCTGCAAAAGGTCCGTGGAAATTGTTAACTTTTTGCCACATGAAACTAAAGTGACACCATTTGAGAACAACTTATAGGGTCGTTATATATAGGGTAAACTAAAAGATAATGTTTGTTGAATGCTTTTAGTACAAGTTTCACAATATGTGGACAAACATTCCTCATTTGAAAGCTCAGGACATCTTGAGTTCAGTCTGGGGTTGTGAAAGTGAGAAAGACAGTCCTTTAATATTTGAAGAGTTCATTTGCAAAAACAGATAAGTGCCATTTACAAAAATCAACATTTTCTTGTGATTTTCCCTTTGTGTAGCTTTTTTTTTAATTTAATGACCAGACCTATATTAGTGGATCAGACATATTAAGTTACTTGTTCTGTACCAAATTGATTCAACGTTAGTTTTACTTGTGTCATCTGTAGAGTAAGGTGATCAAAATCTAGAATAATTTAGCAAAGAATTCAAAACGGAGATATCTGCTTTTGAAAATGAACTCTTCATTTATTTCCAAACTGGTTTTGTCGTAGGATCTGGCAACCCTCAGAGTGGGGCCTGTTCTGCTCAGATTAGATAATGGGCTGGAGATTTAGCTCATGTTTGGTGACTAAAGGAGGTAAAATATTTACAAAAAACATATATACTCGTCAGTGGTTTTGCTAGGGATAATTTCTCTCAAAAAAAAAAAATCTTGCAAAAACCAAGCATTATGTATGTAAGAAAAGATAACAGGATAAATGGATGCAAATCTAAATATCATTTGTGAGCAGAATGATGGAACATGAATTCGGAAACTACATTGTGTTAAAACGTGTGGGTAAAGTTTGATTTTCAATCCTTCAAAATGAAGGGCAACCTTCAAAGTTTTCTGTTGGAACTCAGTCATTGACAGAATTTTCAGTTTGTGTAACCTCTGACACTCGACTTCCTTTATAGACAAAATAGTGAGATTTTTAAAATCAAAAATCCAACATTTTTATATAATTCTGGCGTGTCCGTGTCTGTGTTTATCCCAGAAACGATTTATCAGTAACTTAAATAGACAACTATTTCAATAATCGATTAGTTGCTGATTAATTGATTAGTAGTTACAGTTTCAGCCCTAACACTATCAGTTGTTGGAGTTTAATAATGTTATTCTTTCAAATGAAGTGAGTCCTGTCTGTCAATCCTCTCCATCTAATATGAAGCATCTACTGCTCACTTCTAGGGGTTCTCAGAGAAGTCACTACCCACTTCATTGTCGATGCCCGTGCCCTCAACAAGATCGGAGGCAGTCATGTAAAAGTCCATATTATGAATCCTTCCGGTGCCAACACAGAGTCCCACATCACTGACAAGGGCGACGGCACATACAGAGTGGAGTACACCGCGTTCGAAGACGGTAAGAAGAATCACAATCAACAAGCTCACACAGGCTGCTTATAACATATCAAGAGGACTACTGCATTGTCACGGTTAAGGCACAGTTTATCCTTGGTTCAGACATATTGAGTGCTAGACCTTGTGGGACCTAGTAGTGTCTTGTTGAATTTATCGGGGTTTGCATTCCCAACATGTCCCAGCTTATGACATTTTTCACCGTAGCAATGCTTGGCAACGCGCTGTACATATACAATATAGTAGTACATGATGGGAAAAGTTACTCTAGCATTGACATTTACCAAAGCAGTTAGCTCGCACTTATCTACGTCTTAAGGCCTACAGAAAGTATTACAAAGCACAACATTTGCCGCTTCGCCGCGGTTTGTCGTCTGAAACAGAGCATATAGACAGAGCAGCGCTAACAGGTGTTTGAGTTGTGCACCATCTGGGACTAAAACAGGCGGCGCGAGAGGAAGAAAGAGTGAGTGAGGGGGGTATAAATACAGCATGATGCAGTGGAGCAATGATATGAGGGGCAGAGAGCAGGGGGGGGGGGGGCAGACTAGGGTTTATAAATAGTCGGAGGTGGAACATGGCTCTTAACCAGGTATGTGTGCAGGAAAGGCAGCCCGCGCACGGCAACAATGACACTGGTTATTAATAGAAAGCTATAACACAAAGCAAAGAGATCATAGCGAATTTCACCCCTTGCAGACACGCTTTAATATCGCACCGTTGAGAGCATGAATCTTCTATATTGGCCTATAGAGAGGACTTTGTCAGTAATTGTTCTAACGCAATAATGAAAAGAGAACAGATGGAACGCCAACAAACTGTGCCGGGTGCCTTCTATCTATCAACAGATGCTTATCTCCCAAAAAGGGAATTTGTCCAGCCCCTGCAATAACAAGCAAATGCCAAGTAACGGTGCTACGTAAAGCCGTGTGCAGTGAACTAATGTCTGTCCACAGGGATGCATCTCATCGAGGTGTTATACGACGACGCGCCCGTCCCCAAAAGCCCCTTCAGAGTGTCGGTGGTGGAGGGGTGCGATCCGACACGGGTGCGGGCCTATGGGCCAGGTCTGGAGGGAGGCATCACAAACAAGTCCAACTGCTTCACAGTGGAGACCAGGTGTGTATTAACAAACTGTGAAACAGGCCGATGTTTAGAGCAGATTCTTAATTTTAAAAAGGTAATTATGATTTAAAAGGGATCCATATTGACAGCGCTGAATAGCCACTAAATCTTAATTTATTTCAAACAGGTCGATGGTTGTAAGTAAAACATTGTGTTGCTAGAACTCTGAGGAATTGTATTTAGTCCATAATCAGGGTTCCCATGTGTCCTAGAAAACATAGAAAATGACCAGTCTATTTTCTCATCATGGAAAACACATGGAAATTAGGAAAAATGCCAAATGTCCGGAAAGAAATAATATGTTGTTCCTTTGATTTTATGTTATAAGTTAATGTAGGCAATACTTTGCTCTTGGGCGAATAGCTATTTTGACAGCCTCATCTGGTTCAGCTTTAGTTTTAAGTGTTAATACTCTACGGAGAACATTATGTGTTAACAATGGTTTGTAATGTGCAGCAGTTACAATGTACAATGTTCTCTAATAAGTCGGCAACATTCTTTTGTGCATCGATACATTTTGTGCCTTCCTATATTTACTTACAGCTGCTTTATGTATTTTATGTGAGCTTCTAACTTCCACTCGCCCTATTATTTTACAGAATCGCACGGGCAAAAACAAAAGTAACAAACTCCCGTGCTGTTTAAGGTTGTCCATTTTCCGCTATCAACAGTAAAATGCTTTCCTTGCAAAATTAAGAGCTTTATTGTGAAGTGCTGTCTGGCTATACAGTAGCATCCTATACGCAAATGTTATCCTATATAACATTTGCGTGGGCTTTCAGTCCTCCAGGAGAGAGAAAAAGCATTGATCTGGACTAGACAACCTAGTCCAGATGACTGTTTTCTTCAATAGTGTAATATTAAGTGTAAAACAAGCTAATGGAACGTTTGCATATTCAATTCATACTTAAAATGGTCCTTTTCACAGGGGTGCTGGCACGGGTGGCCTGGGTCTGACCATTGAAGGCGCCTCCGAAGCAAAGATCTCCTGCAAAGACAACAAAGACGGCAGCTGCAGCGTGGAGTACGTCCCGTTCACCCCCGGAGGCTACGACGTGAACATCAACTACGGCGGCCACCCCATTCCCGGCAGCCCCTTCCGTGTCCCGGTGAGAGACCCCGTGGACCACACCAAAGTCAAATGCTCTGGTCCGGGGCTGGGGTCTGGGGTGAGAGCTCACGTCCCCCAAACATTCACCGTGGACTGCACCCAGGCAGGACAGGCCCAGCTGGATGTCAAACTGTATGGGCCAACAGGTAAGACAAATGGCATAAAGTAGGACTGCATATTATTTATGAAAGTGAATAATGTGATGATGCACCTGCCTGAATAACAATATAGAGGACTGTCTGGGGATAATAGTTGGCATTATTTGGTTTCATTTTGATTTGATTAAATAATGGATCCAAGCTTCTCAACTCACAGAGGTTCTGAAGTGTGTCAAAATTAAATTAGGGAGAGAATTAGGATGAAAATATTATCATTTAATTGAGGATTTGAAATGTTTGTAGTTGAATGTCCAGGCTTAGTTTATAGCTGTAAAAGAAATATGAAAGAAGAAAGCTTTTGTGTGTGTTTTAGGTACTATGGAGCCTGTTGGTGTGAAGAATAACGGCGATGGGACACACACTGTCCACTACACACCGGCCCAAGACGGCCCTTACACAGTGTCAGTCAAATATGCCGACCAGGAAGTCCCGCACAGGTACAATAGAACTGAAATTGCCCCTAACTTTAAAGTTTTTCTCCACCTGGAAGGAACCTGTAGTTCAGCACTATTTCAGTTTGGATGTCTGTCTTTTGAAGGCTTAGTAAAGTAACTACAATTTTGCCCTTCATCTTCAGTCCATTCAAGGTGATGTCTCAGCCCGGGCACGACGCCAGTAAGGTTCGCGCTAGTGGTCCCGGTCTAGACAAGAAAGGTGTGTCGGCCAGCCTGCCTGTTGAGTTCACCATTGATGCCCGCGATGCTGGAGAGGGACTGCTTACTGTGCAGATTTTGGTAAGAGCTACACTTTGCTGCTGCACTGTGCTTTTGAGGTATACTGTAAGTCAGCAGCTTTTAAAACGCATCATTCTTCATTGGCAGGATCCAGAGGGAAAGCCAAAAAATGCAACTATCCAGGACAACAGAGATGGCACCTACACAGTGTCTTATGTACCTGACTCCACTGGGCCATACACCATCACTATTAAGTATGGGGGAGATGAGATCCCTTACTCTCCCTATCGCATCCAGTCTCTTCCCACTGGGGATGCTAGCAAGTGTCAGCTTACTGGTGAGAGCATGAGGATGCATAATAATTACAATAAATAAAAATGATGTATTCCATTCAAGTATCTCCATATTAATATTTAAATTCTCTCTCACTTTCGCTCTAGTATCTATTGGAGGGCACGGCATGTGTAAGTTGCTTTACTCCTCCAAGTAATATATGTATGTAAATTTATGAAGCAATTTTTCAACAAAGTTTATTTCCTATAACAGCGAGTCTTCAGAAGCTGCAGACCTCCGAGGACACAGTCATCACTGTCGATGCAAAGGCTGCTGGGAAAGGCAAGGTGACCTGTAAGGTGCAGACCCCACAGGGAATGGAGCTGGACATGGATGTGGTGGAGAATCATGATGGCACCTTTGACATTTACTACACCGCCCCTGAACCGGGGAAATATGTTATTACCATCCGCTTCGGGGGGCAGAACATCCCCAAGAGCCCGTTCCACGTGGTTGTGAGTAAACTGCAAAACACTGTCTCCCTCAGTAGGGCTGTAACTGTCCCTGACATTCAGTTAAACTCAAACTGAATTTCTTGTTTTCAGGCCACAAATGAGCCTGTCGCGCCGCGTGATCCCGTGGACCCTCTTTTCCGTCCTGTTAATTTCCTCGTCCCTTTCACACCGCAGCAAGGAGAAATCACAGGTCTGTGCACTCATTCGAAGACACTCAAACTGTGCACCAGACACCCACAGCATCTTTGGATTTAGGTCACTGACCAAACCATTGCCGATTGCAGGTGAAGTGCGCATGCCTTCAGGCAAAACTGCCTGCCCGCATATAACTGACAATAAGGATGGCACCATTACCATCAAATACCAGCCCACAGAGAGAGGCCTGCACGAGATGGACATTAAATATGATGGCAACCATATTCCAGGTAAGCAACATGGGACTGCTGTAGAGGAAATCAAATAATATCCAGTACATAAATGTGTCTCTATACATTATGGCAAACATGAAAAAGCAATAGTTTCTATGAATAACATTTGCAGGAAGCCCACTGCAGTTCTTTGTGGACGCTGTAAACAGTGGAGTGGTTACTGCTTATGGCCCAGGTCTGAGCTATGGCATGGTCAACAAGTCTGCCACATTCACTGTGGTCACCAAAAACGCAGGAGAAGGTATGACTCACTTTGACAACTCTACTTCACATCCTCTTACAATATTTATAAATGTCACTGCTCCCTACTCCTGTATGCTCTTATTTGTCTTAGGCGGCCTGTCTCTGGCTGTGGAGGGTCCGTCCAAAGCAGAGATCACCTGTAAGGACAACAAAGATGGCACCTGCACCGTGTCCTACCTGCCCACTGCCCCCGGAGACTACAACATCATTGTTAAGTTTGACAACAAGCACATTCCTGGCAGCCCTTTCACTGCTAAGATAACTGGTGAGAAGTCAACTATTTAACATATAGATTGCTTCAGTCTGCCTTATCCTTATATTTGATATTATTTACAGTAGATACATACATTCAAAATATTGCTTTTTTTCTGTCAAGGGGACGACTCCATTACCAGGACGTCCCAGCTGAACGTGGGCACAGCGACTGATGTGTCACTGAAGATCACAGAGACCGATATTAGCTCCCTGACTGCCAGTATCAGAGCACCATCAGGAAACGAGGAGCCGTGTTTACTCAAAAGGCTGCCCAACAGGCACCTGGGTACGAAACATCACACCAAGCCAAACTTTTAGAATAAGGGCATCATTATCATGCTACAACTGGTTGGAAGTAGATCGTTGCTTTTACTCAGGCCATAGATTTAATCACAATTTGATCAAATGCTTAGCCACAATTCTTAATCCTCTAATTTACAGAATATCCCAATCTTAACTCTCTTTACAGGTATCTCTTTCACACCGAAGGAGGTGGGAGAGCATGAAGTGAGCGTGAGGAAGAATGCGGCCCATGTGGCCAACAGTCCCTTTAAGATTATGGTCGGCCAGTCGGAGATCGGCGAGGCCAGCAGAGTCAAAGCTTTCGGCAAAGGACTCATCGAGGCCCACACTTTCGAAATGGCCGAGTTCTTTGTGGATACAAGGAACGCGGGTAAGTTTGGCATGTGCCTCTAATCAAACAAAACAGATATCTCCGTTTTGAATTTATTGCAAACTTGATTTAGATTTTTGCTATCATACTCTAACATCATAGTTTTGAGTCACTAAAATGGATCTGGTCATTAAAAACACTGCCACACAAAGGGAAAATTACAAGCAAACGTTTTTTTTTACCTGTTTTTGTAAATTAACTCCTATTATTTTTCCTAGTTTTAGTCAAAGGACTAAAATAAATCAATGAAGACTAAATAAGAATGAAAAGAAGTGACATAATGAGAACACGTGAACTTCAGTGACAGCTTGAAATAGCCTCAAATCATTTGAATTCACTGCCAAAGGAACAGGTCTGTGCTTTGTTAATGTGGGAGACGCTCCATGAAGCAGAGAATATCATTAAATATTCTTCAAGACATTCATAGAAATGCAAAGTGACTAAATTTATATGTATTTTTTGTCTAAAAACGAATAATATAATACAACAATTTGGTGTAAAATTGGAGGTTGCCCCACAAGGTTGCCATTAGTGATTCAGACCGCACAAGCTGCAGTTTAGGAGATGCTGCGTCCCATGCTGTGCTGTGAATTACTTGAATGAGTTTATAAGCACGTTTCACAAGTTCCAGGAGAGAAATACGGCCACTGTAATGTAAACAGCTAGCCTCCTAGATCGCGGTCGATAAAAAAAGGCTTGTATGCGGCGCACAAAGGTCTTTTTTCACAAATGTCTGCTTTTTCATCAGTCGGAAGGACAAAACAAATGTTATTCCATTGCAACAGAAAGGGTATGCAATACTAACATGTGGATTTAATGTTTTAGGCTACGGCGGTCTGGCGCTGTCTATTGAGGGTCCGAGCAAAGTGGATATTAATTGTGAAGATGTAGAAGATGGAACATGCAGAGTCACGTATTGTCCGACCGAACCTGGGAACTACACCGTTAACATTAAATTCGCAGAGAAGCACATCCCAGGTTTGAAGTTATCTTTATGCAAATATATATATTTTTGCAAACGTCCTTGTCGCTCGAATACCTGCGTTTGATTTACTGTAATTGCTTGATTTGAATGTAGGCAGCCCATTCACGGTGAAGGTGACCGGCGAGGGAAGGATCAAAGAGAGCATTACTCGAAAGAGGCAGGCTTCCTCTATAGCTTCTGTGGGCAGCACATGTGGGCTTAACCTCAAGATCCCAGGTGAGCAGAGAACCCAAGACCCAATCATGTAATTCAATAAAGTTGTCCCACTCCGGCGGTATGAATTATGAATGACTCTCCTTTTGATTTGTAGGAAACTGGTTCCAGATGGTGTCCGCCCAGGAGAGACATACAAGAACTTTCACGCGAAGCAGCCACACTTACACACGCACCGAGCGCACGGAAATCAGCAAGACCCGCGGGGGGGAGACCAAGAGGGAGGTCCGGGTGGAGGAGAGCACCCAGGTGGGGGGAGGAGGCAGTCCCTTTAGAGACGTCTTCGGAGATTTCCTCGGCAGAGAGAGCCTCAGTAGTTTTGCCGGGATCACAGCGAGACCAGAGGGTAAGTCGTTGCGAGTGCGGCAGGTCTGTTTAAATGTGAAAGTGTTCGGGGGCAGATTATTTAAGGCCATAAAAATCACTTTTGTCTTTAAGAACAAAAAGTGGATGAAACTAGCACTAATTGTCTTTCTATTGTCACAAGTCACATAAAATTTAACGACGCCATCTCATCTTGCATTTTCTCGTTTAATTGCTGTTAAGTGGTTTGAAGCTTAAAGGAAGCGTGAGAAGACTTTCAATAAAACCCAACGCAAAAGAATGAAGGATTTTACATGGATTTTAGATGGACGTATTCTGTGATGAAATGTTTTGGTTGCTCAGTTAACCTCTAAACGAGAAGCATGGCTATAAACACATCCATCATATTTCGAATCCTGGTTTAGTGCTCACTTTGACCTGTCTTTCTTCTGACATGGTCATTGGAATTACATCTTTACCACTGTGAGATAGGATCAGTCTCTTGGGACATGCCCAACTTAACTTTTCTTGACATCTCACTAGGGCTGGATATTGCCAACAACGTCACGATACGATACATATCCCCATACAGAGTCCACGATACAATATGTACACTGTAAACCCTAATAGTAATCCTGGCTAGAAATATGTCAGTTACTTTGCTTAAAGTTTGCAAAATGGTGAAGTGACAGTAAATATTGAAGCATTTCAAACTTGTCTTTTAATAAAGAGAAACATAACTGTCCTAAACCTAACTATCTAGCTCTCAATGTGCAGCTATCATTAAAAGTGTCCCTTAGATGTAACTAGCTTAGACTCAGCTATCCAAGCTCATCATGCTTGAGTTAATGATTAGCTAACATAACTTAAAATATTTAAGCATTCTTACTTGCTTTGGATTATTCAAGTACATTTAACCTTTGTACTTAGTTAACTCTGCTAATTTAAGGCAACAGGTCACCTCACTTTTTCTAAGTTATCCTAGAGAATCAGCGTTTACAGTGTACCCGATACAAGTGTAAGATAAGATAGTTTTTTATTGATCTCACAATGGAGAAATTTACTTGTCACAACAGCTCTTAGGACAGTATCACACAGGGGGGCACAAAGTCAGGAAAAGTGTCATCAAAGAAGCAAAACAACAGGTAATAGTAATAATAGTAACAATAAAATAAAATAGAATAAAGATAGTCTCTATCCTGCTACAGCATCCATAATACAATACATATTCTGAAGAAACTGAAGAAAAATGATCTCCTAGGTGCAATAAATATAGTTTTATTATGCTAAACCTGCAATTGCAGTAGTTAGTGAGCGTGTTGTCATGTGTTGTGAATAATCCATGGGGTAAAACAAGCAGATTTTATTAATTTTCTTTAATAATTTGCGTATCACGATACAGGTGCCTCGATACGACGCGCGTATTGTCAAGTGCTACCATATATTGAGCACAGCCCTACATCTCACCGCTCTTGCATTGTTTCTCCAGTGGAAAGTGGCCCTCAGGCGATGACGGCGCAGGTGACCAGCCCCAGCGGCAAAACAGCGGACGCCGATATCGTGGACGGGGGCAGCAGCACCTACAGCGTGCGCTTCATTCCACAAGAAATGGGCCCCCACACCGTTAATGTCAAATACAGGGGGCAGCACGTTCCCGGGAGCCCCTTCCAGTTCACCGTGGGGCCGATGGGTGAAGGAGGGTCGCACAAGGTCAGAGCTGGAGGTCCCGGTCTGGAGAGGGGTGTAGCCGGAGCACCCTGTAAGTACTTTCCGTGATATACAGTATAGATTGTGTTTTAAAGCCTATCATATTGATTTGCTTTCTTTTCTTGCTTCAGCTGAGTTCAGCATTTGGACCAGGGAGGCAGGAGCTGGCGGTCTGTCCATTGCTGTCGAGGGGCCCAGTAAAGCTGAAATCTCATTTGAGGACAGAAAGGATGGGTCATGTGGAGTGTCTTATATTGTGAAGGAACCAGGTATTCACAATAAGAATAAGAATCTTTATTTATGGTTACACAAGAACTTGATGGAGTTTGCTTTTGATACAGTATGTCAAAAACTGTCGATAAAAGTTACAGTTGTACTTTACATACCCTTTTACTCTTTTGGCCATTTTTATTAGAATATTTATTTATATATCTTTTTTTTCCACTCATGGTTAGTGGTTGTGCGAAGCCATTTATTGTCAAAGAACTGAGAAGAACTTTACTGTTTTGAAATCATAATGAAACAGAAACTACAAATGTTTACATGACCTTCCAGCTCACTTCAGCTGCACTCTCTGAAAAAATTGATGTTTGTTTCAAGATGCACAATATGTAAACTTTTGATCAGGGACATTTGGCTGGTTTCTAGTTGAAAAGCGTAAACAAACAAACATTTTGACAATAAATGGCTTCACACAACCACTAACCATGAGTGAAATAAAGGTTTTTGTGTTATCATTCATATTCTATGAAATGCATAAGTTTACATACCCTTATATTCTGTCAGGGTATGTAAACTTATGAGCACAGCTGTATATAGAGAGATTTACTCTCATTCTATTAGCTTCAGTTCATCACGGAGCAACTTTTGATACTCTTCTCGTCTTGCTGGGGACGAGTCTTGCCCAAGGGTTCACAGAGAGGGAATCAAATCACCAGCCTTTCTGTAAATGGGCATCGTTTCCAAAACCATTCAATAAAGGATTATCTACAAACTAAAACTTTATCAATGGGGTTGTAGTTTATATACTGTAGTTCACCTGATGTAAAACTAAAAATATTCCCTTTCTTCCAGGCGACTACGAGGTGTCAATCAAGTTCAACAACGAGCACATCCCTGACAGTCCGTTCATTGTTCCCATCGCCACGCTGTCGGACGAGGCCCGCAGGCTCACTGTCACCAGCCTTCAGGTAAGAATCTGTCCCAAATACACAAGTAAACATGAGAAAAAATAGGTCAGGGTGGACATGAACTTAGTATTTTTCTAGCATAAAAGCTCTTTGCCCTTGACGAGTCATCAAATGGCAGCATTAGAGGTTCGTCCAATCGCTGTACTTCTGCGATTGCTGGCGAGTGATGAAGGCGCGGATTAAGTGTCCCTTGCTAATATGGGCTAACAGAAGCTGTGCTATGTGTGGGCGCAGTGTGTGATATTGAAAGAAAAGACAGCAGCGACTGAGCCAGGAGAAGATAAAAAGTGTTGTTAATACTATATTGAAGAAAAAAACCTCTTAAACACACCCATGACAGCTCACTGTGTTGGTTCCTTCACTTTTTGGAATAGCTCGTTTTATTTGCTCCATTACAACTGCCAGCATTTGTCAAACAGTGTATTTTTAGTCATCTGAGCTGCCACTTTCGCAGTGTTTACATGCTGTACGCGTCAGGTGATATCAGACCAGTGTTCAAAATGTCACGATAGCTCTTATGTGGCTCACGGGACTAAAACGCAAAACGCCTCACGATGAACTATGACCTTTTCTGCCTCTCACACCCAATCACACTCTATTCTTACTCAGGCATGATGATGAGTCATACAGCGGTGCCCCTGGAGGTTCAACCACACGCACAGAACAAGATTCCTACAATAAAACACACATTTATATTTACTGCAATTTCAGAAATGGGTAAATTTGTGTTGCAAGAAACCTTTGAAAAAACAACAAACATGCATGTGAAAGTAATGGCCTATAGAGAGCAGGATTCGTCAAAACAGCTATATTCTGGACCGATACAGATTTTACAATGTGAAACACTGGAGTTATTTTTCACATGAAAGCATTTGTACACTACAGTGGATCAGCTGTATTTACTAGTCGTTCGGTGGCTCCTTTGATTTAACTTTAGTTTGCCGTTTTTGGTACCGTATTTTCCGGCCAAAAGACACACTTTTTCTCATAGTTTGGCTGGTCCTGCTACTTATACTCAGGTGCGACTTATATATTATATATTATATATATATATTATATTATATGAATTAATGTGTTACGTTAACATACCAGACTCCTATTCAGGTAGTTGTTTATGCTTCTTGTAGCTGAATAACCATTAATGTGTTATGTTAGCAAACCGTACACCTATTCAGCCTGTTATTATTATAACTTTCGTTTTAAGATGTCTGTTCTTGGTCTTGGATTTTGTAAAATAAATTTCCCCCAAAAATGCGACTTATAGTCCAGTGCAACTTATATTATTTTCTTCTACATTATGCATTTTTTGGCTGTTGCGACTTGTAGTCCAGAAAATACGGTAACATGGCTATGGTAAATAATTTAAATCCTAATTCTCACAAAACATGTAACATTACCAATTAAAATGTGGATTGAGCGATTTTTAAAAAGCCATAATTTTGACTTGGAATAAAAAGGCATTCCTATACACCTCAGCGCATAATCCGATCATATTGCATCTTTTCCAGGAGAAAGACTTCAAGGTGAACCAGGAGGCCACTTTTATGGTGCAGAGGAATGGGGCGAGGGGTGTGGTAGACGCCAAAGTGCACACCCCCTCCGGCTCGTCCGAGGAGTGCTACGTCTCTGACCTTGACGGCGGTAATGCCTCACTTTTACCGTAAAAAAGTTGCAATGATTGTCCCTCTGAGGAAATATGAGGTCATTTTTGAAAACTGAGCACCAATAATCCATTTTGCGTCCGCAGACAAGAGCGCCATTCGCTTTATTCCACGGGATAACGGCGTGCACGCTATTGACGTCAAGTTCAACGGGTGTCACATCCCTGGGAGCCCCTTCAACGTGCGAGTGGGCGACCTGGGGCTCATCGGAGATCCGGGCATGGTCACGGCGCATGGGCCCGGGCTGCTTGGCGGAACCACAGGTAACAAATATACCGATTTCGACTGTGGATTAGCAATGGCTTAGTCCAAGTTTATCCTGGTTTTACCTCTTAAGCCCTAACGTCCCCATTTTTGGGGACTTGCCACTTTTAGAGACAATTCTTGTTTATTTTAATCTTATGTAAAAATGGCCAAAATTGCCAACATTTTCAACGATCCAGATTTTATTTTTATTTTGTGCTCAAAAGTTCACCTTGAAAGAAAAAAAGAGCAACATGTTTTAAAATATTTTAACCTTTTAAGTCCTAAGGTCCCCAATTTTGGGGACTTGCCACTTTTAGAGACAATCCTTTTTAATTTTAATCTATTTTTTAAAATGTGTTCACAACAAAAGTGTATTTTTTTTTCTTGGAAAAACTGTATTTTATGACCAAATATATAAAAAGGATCAAAAATTTTCAATGTCATTGAAATATTACAAATTTGAATTTTTTGGCCAAAAAGTGCCAAATTATGACCTATTTATTACAATGGGATTCCGCCTAGACTATGATTTTCTTGAAAATGTTCACACCTACAGTATCCCCATAGACATTCATATCATATGAGAGCAATATGAACATTGTAGACATTTTACAAGTTGTTAAAGCCTTCTAGAGTATATGTATACCAAATTCGGAAAAAGCAGCCATGGGCTTAAGAGGTTAAACGTGATATTGTACAGGATTAGCCTTGGTTCTGTTCTACAATCATCTTGCATTTCTTCTTGTCCAGTTCGGGTTTCGATCTGGTTTGCGCTTATTTGGATTCATCCCTGGTTTAGTCTGAGCTCTGTGCTAGTTTCCTCCTGCTCCAAGTCTCCTTCCGTCATTCACCTTTTCCATATCTCCCCAGGCGTCGCCTTGGAGTTTGTGGTCAACACGTGCAACGCCGGCTCCGGGACCCTCTCAGTCAACATCGACGGCCCCTCCAAGGTCAAAATGGACTGTCGCGAGTGTCCCGAAGGCTACAAGATTACATACACGCCGATGGCTCCAGGCAACTATCTCATCACCATTAAGTATGGCGGGCCGCAGCACATAGTTGGCAGCCCATTCAAGGCTAAAATAACAGGTTTGTTTTGCACTCATTCTCCCATCTGATCTGCGGATTTAGATGACAAGTCTCTATTATGAAACAAATGGCGCTTTGGAGAAAAAAAAAATGTGTGGATGTCAGATAAATGTTATGTCATCTTTTTTCAGAAATGCTCACTGCGGGTATTACATAAAAGCGCTCTGTACAGGCTTACGGAGTGAAATATCCCTGTCACTACTTTATTCAAACTATCTCCCAAACATTAAAATCATAGCTCCCATGAGTCTGAAGTATATTTATTTAAGCTCGTCGTAGCTCATGTCCCGCATTATACTGTAAATGGGACAAAAATGGGAAGTTGTAGGAGAAGCCAAATCCTGATCTTTTCCCCCATGTTAAGCTGTGAATCTGTTTGTTTATAAAAATCTAACGGCAATTAAATGGACCAATCAGCATTGAGGCGATAGACTTTAGAGCTTTTCAGGTTCAGTTGCTATGGAAACTTCAAGTTTGACACGAACATGGCCAAAAAAATCATGTTCCACATTAAAAAAAACACTGCTCTGGGCATGTCACTGGCGGAAAACCGGGACATCTGGATTGAGATTGTTTTTTTCACAGGGACTTGGGACAGATGGCTCAAAACTGGGACTGTCCCGGGTAAACTGGTTACCCTAAGACAGGGGTAGGCCGTCAGCCCCGGGGGCTAAATCCGGCCCTCCAGCATATATCCTCTGGCCCCACAGATGGTTTGAGAAATATGGCTCCATTAAAATACTAAAGAAATACATACATTTTAACCAATTCGTTTGAAATTTTCCAAGGAAAGGACTCTGTTTAGTAAATATGTCAACCAATACTACCATTTGTACGAAACAGTAATTCAAATTGGGGGGAAATGGGGAAGCTCGGCCCCCCATCTTGTGGCTAGAAAGAACATCAGCCCTCCAAAGTGTGAACTTGCCTACCCCTGCCCTAAGACCACGTCTAGCAAGAACCAGCACTTAGAAAGCACTTTAGCTCCTTTCATACCTTTGTCAATACTGTTAGGTAATGTCTGGGCAAGGCACTAATTGTTTTACATTTCCTCTTTTATTCCAGGTGTCAGATTGTCAGGGGGTCACAGCCTCCATGAAACATCCTCCGTTCTAGTGGAGACCGTCACCAAAAGCTCTAAAGTGGGCGGGACCTACAGCTCGTCCTCTTCCTCTTCCACATCGGCCAAATTGGCGTCCGATGCCAGCAAGGTGCTGTGCCGCGGAGCAGGCCTGTCCAAGGCTGTCGTGGGGCAGAAAAACAATTTTACAGTTGACTGCAGCAAAGCGGGTGAGATGACAACCTGTGCACTTGGTTTGGTTACTAATGTGAATTTTCTTACATGGTCTGGTCGTTTTTTGGAAATATCCCACCACATGCATAGCCCTGAAAGCAATGTTGTAGAAAAAATTAATTTCCTTTTGACATGCTAAAACCTCTACTCAAAATATTTACAAAAATAGTCTCACTCTGCTCACAACCGAAAAAAAATAATTATAGCTCCAAACACAAAGAACTGAAAAAATCCAAATGAAAAACAGAAATGTTTCTGTGCCACGATTATTGGCACCCTTTAGTCAGGGCTTTGTGTTGCCTCCTTTGGCCAACATTACAGCTCTGAATCGTCTCCGGCAACTGCTGATGAGGCTGGAGAAAACACGAGCATGGTTTTGAGTGCATTCCTCGACCCAAAACATTTTGTACAGCATGGCATGGGGGTGCCAGTATTTCTTGAGGTCACTCCAACATTATAAGCCAAGATGCTCCGGTGCCAGCCTCAACATGGGTAACATCCGAGGAGAAAAGAGGATTTGCTGATTTAAAAATATTGATAGTAATAAATATTCTTCCCGTTTATTATCAGTGGTTAGTTTGTGGTTCTTTTGCAGCTAGATGAGTCTAATAGCTTTGTTCATAATGCATTGTGTTGTCCAATACAGGTTCATAATAGCCTTTATGATGCCGAAAGTGAAATTTATTACTGTGGTGGAGAAAAATCATAAACATTAAAAGTTAGAGCCTGCAAATCCCCGCCTTCAGAAAGACTTTAAAACGCTCTTGAGCTAAATTATACAATTAAATGAGGATTCTCTATAGCTTTGTCATTACCTGCCGTAATTGAATCCATTATTAACATAGAAGGTATCGAGCGGCGCAGCTTTAAAACCTGCTTCCTTAAGGGACCCCTGATGAACCTTATTGATCCCACCATCTCCCCCCAGGTACGAACATGCTGATGGTCGGCATCCACGGGCCCCACGCCCCCTGCGAGGAGGTGTACGTCAAGCACATGGGCAGCAAGCTCTACAACGTCACGTACGCCGTCAAGGACAAGGGCAGCTACACGGTTATCGTCAAGTGGGGCGACGGCAACGTCCCTGGGAGCCCCTTCAAAGTGGCCGTACCTTAAAATAAACTGCGCCCAATTAGACGCCAATGACAGAGGCACTCGTCTTTGTCCTTCGCCTCAGCCGAAAACATGCCAGCCGTCGATCAGCGTCAGTCGCCCTCCTCCTGTCCACCCGAAATGCACTAAAGGACGTTTTGCTAACTCCATGTCAGAGTGATTGGTGCCAAAGTTTTGTATCGACTACATTTTTTTCCCCCCCCCCCCCCCCAAGATGTGCGCCCAAAGCAATTGTGTGTGTTTAGAGTGATATTTGCTCTCTTCCTTAAATTCTTCCTTTTCCATTTTGTTTAATGCTGTTTTATGTGAAGATATTATGTGTAGGGAATCTGCTGTGTTCCAGTTTGGTTCTGTATGCTTTTGTATGATTTATGAATGAGTATGTTAATTTTTCTCTTGTTATATTAACCTATTTTTGCAGGCCTAATAAAGATGAATTGCTACCAAATGCCTTTCAGTGAGTGTTTGTTGTTTTTCTCAAGAGCCTATAGTTTAACCCCTTAAACCCCAGCATGCCAAATTTGGGTCCTGTGGGGTATAAGAGGTTAAAATTGAGAAACAAGGGCATCTGAAATTCCATGGCAGCAACTGTGCTAACAAGGGATGTCAAGATTAACCGGTTTTGTAATAGACCCTTTCATTGTTTGTAAACATGCCGGGCTTAGCTGGAGGCGGAAAGATAGATAGATAGTAACGATACACAAATGTCTAACAGTGGTGGTAAATACCAGATAAAACCTTATTTTATAGTCTCAAATGTCATTCCTCTTGTTCTTGCACCTTAAGCCAGAACAGGACCACATTTTTAAGTTGTAGTTTTACACTTATACTCACTAGTTTTAGTTTAATCTTATTTCTCTTGCTCACTTCCTGCCTCCAGCTGATGTCACTGATGATGTAAGCAGCTCAAGGGTCTCAAGTTATAAAAGCTCACGCCACGGTAGGTTAATTGTGAGGATTCGTTTCGTTTCTCACGAGCCATAGTGAATAATATTATTTGTCCAATCGGAGCAAAGTCAACATTAAAGGAGGAAAAGGCATCCAGTGTTTCACAAAAATACATGAAGTCAGCAATCCAATGTGCAGAGAGTAAATTTTATCCATCTTTGCTGATAATTGCCTAACGTCGCCAAAGGAAGCGCACGGAAATCAGCTACTCGTATATTTATATTTAATTTTAACATAAATAAATATGAAAATAGACAGAATGCCTTGTTTCTTTTTTGTGAAAGTTTGGACTGTACTAGTAAGATTTTGAGAAATTCTGTGTATTTTCAAAAATGTTGAATCGTGACATCCCGAATGTTAACAGTCAAATCGCTAATTTCTCTGTAATTCCTGGGCCAATGCACATGAGAGAACTGTTGCAAAGTTCAATGTCATATGAACTGTCGTCTAATTATATTCTCATAAAGGGGTCCAAATGTGGTGGCAATTAGGCTATTCAAAAACCTGTGCACGGTGTTAGTCAGTAGAATGGACTTTCTGGCAGGTTCGTGAATCAAATCACTACATAATGATCAGGGAGAACATTTGTCAATTTTCTTTCAAAATGTTTCTCACCCAATAGAGCTGTAGGCTCTTGGCACCTGCTCCAACTGGAACAGAACTCTATAACGTGAACGCAACCTATTCTCTGTGTTGTTGAACAGACTCCCACTCCCTGATATCTCTGTATGCTCACCTCTAAGTTAACATTTGCATTAACATTACCTTTGGGAGTCGGGACATGCGGTTGTAGTATTTGTCCAGATGCAATCACAAGATGGCAGCAAACTCAAGCTCTCATCTAGATCTACATCTCAAACAAACGATGAAAAACCTCATTCGGTTGCCTGTAAAGATTAACTACAGCGCTCGCAACACAGTGGGAGCCCCGTGGAGCTTGAACCGGAGGCATAGGGCTTTCACTGTGTGTGCGTAATTAATCGTGTTGGATGAATTCGTGAGGCGCGGCACATGTGGTGGATGATGAGGCCAGAGTGAGCAGGAGAGGAGCCAGCCAGGGAGCAGAAAGGTGCACGCTTTGTCTCCCAAGGGTGCTGTGCGATGGTGTGCACGCGCCGGAGGAGGCCTCTGCTGCGCCGCGTGCGTTCGCCTCTGAGTCAAACCCCCGACACCCGTCTCCTTCACGCGCACTCTGACACACTGCGCCGTCACCATTTAGTAGGAGAGGAGAGGGCTATAATTAGGCGCTAATTTCCCTCCACTGTGACATGCTGCTGGGGGCCACGGCGAGGCGAGGGGACAAGAGCTGGGAACAGAATGGCTTTTTTGACGAGTTGCGTAAAGTCGACTGGTCTGGTCTCAACCATCTGGTCAAGTGGCTCGCGCTGCCTCCTGCTGCTGCTGCCGCCACGGCCCGGTGCTGACGCGTGGGGGACCGGTTTGGGACCAGGGCAGGACCCACCCACGGCAGGCTGTCCACCTCGTCCTGCTCCCGCGGACTAGAACCGAGCGTCTGTCCGCCACAACGTGTTTATCTCCCTCGGCTGCCAAGAAGTGAATCTCTTAGGAAGATATACAGGCAGCTCAGCACCACAGACAGCGGCATTATTATTATACAGGGGAGCGGGTGAGATGTATGAGAGAGGGCATAGGGAGTGTGGGAGTAAAGAGGGAGAAAGATTAGAGAAAGAGAATGGATTTAAAATAATCCAGATGGAAGAATGGAAGGCAGTCTCGGCACACAGAAACACAGTGAAACAAAAATAGACAAGGGAACAGTTAAAACCAAAGAGTGTCGAACACAATTTTACCGCCTGCCGCACAAATGAGGCCCATATCAAGGATAATACTAATGGACTGGTTTTTAAAAAGACAAAGGATTGGATTAAACTGTTTTAGCGCAGAATATAGGCTGCTGACTATCATTTTAGAGTCAGCTCCAAGCCAGGTTAAATATAGAGGGTTGAAACAGGAATGGTGTCTCATGGTGTTATATCACTATTATAAAGGGTATGCAGGTGATGTCACTGAATGGAAACGGCCAAATGAGTCAACGTTTCTTTTGACTCTATGGAACAGTGAGGATTCTGTCTAGACTGAATATGATCGAAGAGCGTATACCCACTACTCAATTCACAGCCCAGGGGCCAGATCAGATATTAAATCGCCATGTGCTCCGGGTGCGTGCTCAGAGTCAGGCCTTCAAAATAATACAATAGAGGTAGACCTTCTGTCAAAGTGAAAGTTGTAATACTGTATCTGGGCTGCTGTGGTTTTTAAAGGGGCTTAAAAAGTTGGAATATAATTAAAGGCTCAGTGGTGGTGGGGGCTTGCCAAATAGGTTACGGTCATGACATTATTAAATTTTATGCTACAATATTACTGAGAAACCAAACAGAAAGTCCACAAAACATAGACAATATCAATTTAGTAGGGGTGGGACCAATTTGGTTAAAGATGACAGAGAAGACATTGAACTCTAGATCAGCTTTTGTTTCATGTGGACAGATTCAGTTTAATACAGATGAGCTCATTGCTATGAATCAGGACGAAACATCAGATTTTTTCAGTTTAAAGGCAATCTGAATGTCTCGACCTGTCCTCCACCTCAAAGTTAAACTATTCACCTTTCCGAACATCCGGGCATTTCCACATACACACCAATGCAACGCGACCCAGTGTCGGTGAAAATAAAACAGATATCTGTTTATATTGCACTTTTGCCTCTATAGGCAGGTTGTTATAGAGTCAAACAACATTTCATCAAAATTTGACACAAAGACCCTCTCAAACCAAATGATAACCACTCAAAGCCCAATGCATTCCTATGGCGAAGAGCTGTGTTTTCACCGATGCTTGATTTGTGACGTAATGTCAGAAAGGTGAATAGAGGGGAGCAACGAAAAGGTCAACGCCCCCTTTTAGGTGAAACCATCCCCTTGAGATGAATGGGGAAACATTGACTTCACGATCTTCACATTTACATCTGAAAAATAACATTGTGTGTGTTTTATATATTTGTCTGATATAAAAGAGAAGCAAATGAAGAGATTTGTTTCTGTAGAAGATTCACAGAGCGGACAGTTAATGTTTTAAAGTGGGCTAAAGTTAGCAGGAAGTTAGCATGTTCGGACTTCAATATGAACCGTTTAGCCGTTCATTGGTCAAAAACAATTACTCAGTTATATAGACAAACTACTACAACCTTGGATTTGATCAAAATAAGCCACTATGAATGGCTAAACAGTTTATATTGAAGATGCTAACTTCCTGCTAACTTTAGCCACTTTAAAACATTAAAGGGACTCAACGGAGTTTGATAATTTTCATACTCGTGACTGCCACCTCTGGCCATCCGCGTAACTGCAGTCTCCATGTTAAGCTGGTGAATGACTGCTTACTCGGCCCAAACACGCAACTTTCTAGTGATGGTGCAGGCTTATAGCTAGGGTTGCCACCTGGGCCTGACAAAAAACCTGGACATTTCGCAACCCAATCAACCCTTTTGCTTATAAGCAGTGGCCCCTTCACATCTAACCCAAGACAAAAAATGCCCTTCTACAGCGAAATTGGACATAACCTTGTGATGGAGCTGTGTTAGATTTGCTAGTTACAAGACGCGGAGCAAGACTGGCGTGGAAAGACACGGAGCAAGACTGTTGACATTAAGTGGTTAATGTCAACAGATGTGTTTACTAATAATATTATTAATAATATTATTTTGTTCTCAACGGTAATATTTTGATTAATTTTAATACCATTATGTTGTTATTTATTCAGTTAATTGCTTTAAATAATATGTCCAGTCTTTATTGTTTTGGCTTATTTCCTACAGTTTTTTGAGCCCCCCGAGGGCCCCCCAGAACCTGAGTTTCTCTGCTCCGCCTCTGCATCAAAGCGTGCTCCGCTCGGCTCACACCACTTTCGCTTCCCTCTTTCTGCTCGTCTCTCACTCCGTGTGATGAGCACAGGCTTCAGGAGAGAACACCACAGGCTCCAGAGAACACTACACAGGTGTTCTCAGAGTCTGAACTCCTGTTTTCTAATGAACTTATTACGTTATGTCTGTTGTATGAACGGGGAAAAGTGCCACACGGACGTCACGCAAAGCTCCATGTGTTAATCATTGTCCGCATTGACAGAAACTTCTGTAACTCTTCCTCATCGTTCTCATTGAATTAGAAGGCCGTTTTGTCACTTGTATTAAAAACAACAGCACAAATGTTGTACAAAGTCATTCAGTCAGTCATCAATGTGGTGCCCTCGAGCACTCGGTGCCCTACGCACAGCGCGTTACCAGCGTATAGGAAGCGGCGGCGCTGATGTGTCCCGGGAGAATATTTTTCCCCCTGGGACAGGCAAATAAAAAGAAGGACAATCAGGTAAAACCGGGACAGGTGGCAACACTACTTATAGCGCCAATTGAGTGGGATAGGTGTGGGCTCACAGTACAGCGCAGGACATTGCTGGAGCATGTAGGGGGTGGAAAATGTATTATTTTTTTAATTTTAACTTCCGAAGAGTCCCTTTAACTGTCCTCTCTGTGAATCTTCTACAGCAAAAAAATCTTTCACATGTCGTTCTACCACTGAAACTAAACCTGAGCCACATAAACTTATTTCCTTTGAGTTTTTTTTTGTGAGTTTTTTGTTCATTCCCATTTTATTTTCTTCACTCTCTTACATTGACAACAATGGGAATCCCAGCTCACAGGAAGTGCTAATAAAAACAGGAAGTACTTTTACAACAAAAGTGGGCGGGGCAGAATATGGTGGATAGGCTCTAATGTTGTGACGTCACCTACTGTATGCTGTATTTGAATTTATTTATTTATTTTTAATTCCTGCAACCTCAGCTGCCAGAGTTGTACTGTGAAAATACAGGATCCTTTGTTATGTTAAGCATTGTCTCAGCTGTTTTTGTCACAGTTTATTACTGTAAATTTAACACCCATTTTCTGCATAACTTACAATTACAACCTTGAAAAAAAGAAGAAAAACACCATATTTTTTACTGTCCAAGCCCAAGACTGAAGCTTTTAATCATCTTCAACTGTAAAATGTAAAGATATAACCTTTTAAAAATATATTTCAAATGTAAAATATCATCTAATCTCCGTTCTTTCAAGTTATTCTGTTTACTCCTATGACGAATCACCAAGTTAAAGTTCCTCACAAGTGGTCTGGTACAAGTTCTCACTAACCCTTTTCCAAACCATATTGTACTGTATATGATAATGGCTGACCATGAAGAGCCATGTTAAGTGCCAGGGCGTGGAGTTTGACACATCTATTTTAAATCCTAATCCCATCTAATAGCTCACGCGCCACATGACACCACCAGACATATTACTGCAGTGTATCGTTTAACCTTCAAAGCAATCATACATGTTGGACAAATGAGTAATGAGGTATTAATTCTCTTCTGGGAGGGATCAATTAAAGGGAGGGGGCAGTTACTACTAAGATGCTCGTGATATCCCCCTCATCCTCATCCTCGCGCACCCTTTTTTGGCACTGGATTCTGGATTATGTTAACTCAAATTGTGCAAAGAAGGCATGACCCCAAAAGCTTTTGAAGTTCTCAGGGCAAAAATATCAATGCGTGGCTTGATTATGCTGACTTCGGCTCTCCTCCCATTTCTGTCCGTCCCAGCCCCCCAGTTTAATTTTTTGGCTCGCTTTCTTTAAACTCCAATCAATCTAAGCCTCTGTGGATCCACTGGTTTATTTCTCGACTCACTTCTTTGTCACCACAAGCTCCTTTTCCTCACGCTTTCTGCCTCCACCTCTGACCTTTATTTATCAATCTCTTCAACTCCCCGAAGATGCTCTCACAAGATGTTGGTGCCTCCCGGAAGCAGGGGGAAGAGAAATGAAAGGGGGAGGAGGGCGGAGTATGGCTGAGTGAACAGACAAACAAACTGCTAAATGAGTATTTGGCTTTGCTGCCAGATTAATGAATGGACATGTACAGAGAGCATGAGAGGAATTCAACCATTGAGTTTCCATCCGAGCCCGGGGCCTCCATATGTAATTGCTTCATGCATAGTTGATCTGATGCACAATCAAGCTTATACACTTGGTTTCGGCTGTCTTTAACTGTGAATTGTGAGCGTCTAGATTATCCTAAGAGATTAATCTGATCATGGCAGACTCACACGCCTGAGAAATGATCTCCTCTCTTTAAAATGGCTACATCCACTCGGGAGCAGTGAAGGTATGCGCTACTGCGGATGAATCAAGACCATGTAGTGTTTTATTCATATAGAATCCAGATAAAATATTCATACCAGTGTTGTTGCCAGTCTCTCCTCGCTGTCTCTAGCCCTCATGTACACAAGCCCTGATTAATAATCAGTCGGACAGCGGCCGCAAATTAGTTCCCATTGCGAAGCAGTGCAAACAACAATGCAAATGGATGGAAGGTGTTCCCACTGGGCGTCAGCAGATTGTGTTCATGCAGCATGCAAATGCTTGAAGCATGAAGCTGGTCCAACCTCCCTCAGCCCAGCACAGGCTGAGCCGCCGCACTACAGAGAGGTGGATTTCTGTTGATGGAAGCTTCAGACGAGAGATGCATGCCAAAGACCACCCCAAGACTGCTTTTTCACAGAGGCACCAAGGAGCAGTCTCACAGTCTTCCCCACACAGCACAGACACAGCCAGAGTTGACCAGTCACTCATGGTAATGGGCACACGCCCAGACAGCATCACACACGAAAAGGAACAGCATGATGTCTAATGGTTTGGCTTCATGAGGGGAGCGCACAGCAGCAGCCCCAGGCAAGAAAAAGAAGGACAGAAGACTTCTTTTAGCAGAAAGGTGTGCTCAAGTTTCTTTCATGGATCAACAGGGATATGTCAGGGGCACAGGCCCCACGTGTCTGTCTCTAATTGGAGCATATCCCTGTGCCCTGTCCCAGCACACTGTGGTGGAGAGAAGACGCTGCGCTAATGGACAGCCCTCCTATGGAGAGCGTGTCCTTGATGTGCTGGGATGGCGGTGGCACACGCTGAGGGGAGACTGCAGATTAGAGGCAAATCACAAGATTTGTTTGTCCTCTCGGAGCGGGCGGGACACAGAGGAGAGGGAGGCCGTGATGGAGTGGGTCGGTCGGGCCGACAGACGAGTGTTAGTGTGACTGATGTGTTCTGGGTGAGCGGGCTGCAGCGGGTCACCGACACCTGCACAACCAACACAAGCCCGGCCAAGAAACACTGGGCATACTGATGCTGTTGGTTTCGATCAATGTCCAAATGGCCAGACGCCCAGCCAAAGAGCGCTCTGTGTGGCACCACCTCAGTGAAGATTTAAGAGAAGATAACGACGCAGTAATTACCTGTGTTGAATCGGAACCGCAGATGCTCAATGAGCTATAAACAAGGTTACTCGGGCCCCTTGGGTAATTGTTTCAGAAGCGTCCAACAGCCTGGTCCTGGACTGGGGAAATTGGAAGGGGTCGTATTCAGTAATTTCTCAGCTCGCTGAAGCATGTCCAGTGTGGACTGAAACTCAAGCTGATTTGAAATAGTAGCATAACTTTCTCTTCCCTCCTACTGTAAGAGGCAAATCATTGGTCTCAATCAGTTTTTAACACGGCCATGATGTGGACCTCTGGGTCATTGCCACTGTGTTTCACATCTCACTGAATATGCCAATTCCTATTACAGCATATTTCTTCAGAGCAGGCGACTGTCACTTTGTAAAATTTCATTCGTATTATGTGCACAGGTGGTTAAATGTTGTACAGCAAAGAAACAGCCTGCCTCAACAGAAACCCATGTTTCTGAGGCCCCTACAGATGGAATGCCAAATATTAGCATAATGGCATTCAACAAACTCAGGCAAATTTACTTATTCACCACAGCATAAGGCCAAGTTAAATACGGCGAGGGCCCGGGAGCTCAGAAAGCCCCACTTGTTTCCAAATATTAAACCTGGCCCTCTGTTTGCTGTTGGAACAATGACGGACTTAATTATGAACACACAGATGCAGTGTTTTGCATAGTGTCCGTCAGGCTGGCGGGACTGCAGCAGATCTGTGGATGGACAGGCTCAGATCACACCAGTGATGTTCACAGTCAGCCCACTGCTGTGAATACCCCAGTTTACTGTTTTTATGCTTTGAAACATGTACATCTTGGTGAGCCTCAGTGAGTTTTATTAATGTTTGATTATAACTGTTCTTTTTGAACTCATCTCTATTTGAACAGCGGGTCGACTGTAGAAAGAAATGGTAATAAGCATGCAGCAGTGCGCAAAAGACTATAAGAAAGCTTTAGCATACAATCACTTGTAATACTACGGCACTTAGCCAGTACCTCTGCCAAGGCACTATTCCACAATGGTACAGATAGTGCCAAAACTCAACTCAGTGATCCCCATGGAGGAGTTTGATTTCTGCAATTAACTACTTCAAGTGTAGCCTGGCACAAACAGACTGAGTATTTGCAGGTAGTCTATTCTTATTTTAATTTCCTTGATATGGGAAAGGCAACAGGTGTAAACCAGTCAGACAAGAAATGTGAGTCAAGAAATGAATCCCTCAATTTCATTCCAATATTCATAAACAAACAAATCCTTAACTCTATATATATAGAAATCACCTCAGGTTATATACCAGACAAGCAGATACAAAATGTGTTGGTCAGTAGTAATAATGAGTTGGAAGATTAGCCTGTCATGTTTGTGTGATATTTGTGGGGGAAGGCCTCCAAAGAAGATCTCACCTGCCTGAACCTGCCTTCACACTCTGTGTGAAGCAAGCTCCACACAGAGTGTGGTCCAAGATTAAAACAATGGGACGTGTTTGTGGAATGAGAGGTGTCCTAGTGTTGTAAAGGATGGTTGGACGGATATCTAAGACAGAATGACCTGGTAATGCTTAAAATGTTAAATATGGTGTCCTAACTTTCCAGATTTGAATATTGACCAACAGTTGTGCTCAGAAGTTTACATAGTTTACATACCCATTTAATCTTTTGACATTTTTCATGGAATATGAATGGTTATTGGTTGTGCGAAGCCATTTATTGACAAAGAAATTAGTTTACTCTTTTGAAATCATAATGAAACAGAAACAACTCAAATGTCCCTGATCTAACGTTTATATGACCTTCAACAACTGCCAGGAGAATTGTTACAGGACTCTCTGACAAAATTGGACTCTGAAAAAATTAGTTAGTTTCAAGATGCACAATATGTAAACTTTTGATCAGGGACATTGTTTTATTATTATTATTTTTTTCATAAATTACTTCACGCAACCACTAACCATGAGTGAAATAAAGGTTTTTGTGTTATCTTTCATATTCCATAAAATGCATAAGTTTATATCCTGATATTTTGCCGTGGTATGTAAACGTTTTGAGCACAACTGTATTTCTATCTGTATGTGTGATTTTGGGCCAAAATAGCAAAGGAAACTCTTCGCTTTTGATCTTCATGTAATGTTTATCCCTCCATGTGCCTCCACATCACACAACATCCCACTTTCACCACGATTTGAGTTGGTCAGCCTAATTACATCATGTTTGCAATAAAATAGCTTGGAAAAACTTTTAGATAAATATGCAATAGATCCAGATCATCCAGTGGTCCAGTTGCTTGCTTAAAAAAGTGCACATTGCCACAGCCATGTGCCTCACTTCATGATTAACAATCTGCATCTTGCATTATTCACAATCTGTAAACTCAGTGGCTCTTTATTAACATGCATATTGCATTATCCTGTACATTCAAGTCACATTAGTCTCATCGTGGGCCCTATGAATGCAATTAAGCAGCATCTAGCATGATGTGTGTGCGTGCATGGCCACTCAAAAGAAAATCATGTCCGCGAATGTCATTAACGTTTTATGGATACTGGACATCCCATTCCTGGTATATGGAACACACTGTCACTGCTGTCATGACTTATGTGATCGTGTGTGGGTGCACAGAGAGGGTCTGCCTACAGGGAGACCATCAATGCAGCTTCGAATACAAGTGATTGTTTTTAAGTCATTACATACGAAAGCAAGATGGACGTCCATATAGATCGATGCATAAAGTTGCGTTTAAATGTCGGCTACATCAGTCAAGTATAACATAATGATTATCTCCACATCCCTATACAATTTGCCAAATGGATTTTTTTTTTGTAACATAGTGTATACTGTTTTTGATGTTGGAATCAGGAATAATTAGGGAATTAGCGTTTGGAAGGAACCAAATTGTGATGGCTTAACAACTAGATCATCAGAGCTCTCCTGCTCTCTCACTTTCACACTCCCAGACTGAATTTTAGAGGTTCGTAGCTTTCAAATGAGAAATGGCATGTGAAACTTGTACAAAGAGCATCTTACAGACATTACCTTCAATTTTACTCTGTCAAGACATCCTCTAACAGCGTAAATTTAAAGTTTTTTTAAAATGACACTTTCAGGCACCTTTTATCGCCAACTGATTCCTCGATTAATTGTAAAAATAATCCCATTACCTAAATAATCGTTAGTTATAGCCCTAACTAGCACTGCATAACTATTTGCAATACAATAAAAAATGCAATAACGAATTAAAATAATAGACTTAGCAAAATCACAAGAGCTGCAATTATTTTGGTAGTATAATACTGAAAACAAGCAAAAAAATACATCTTCATAGTGCATTAGGCTCCGTGTAGAGTCAGACCTCTGGAAACAGTTGTAATGCTCCCGGGCTTACAATGTGCACTATGAATTACATCTTGATTTAAAAATATAAATAGTTAATCCAATTGCAGTACTTATCAGAAATGTATTTACTTTTCAATAATTATTTTCCAAAATTTGAAAAGCTGTAGGGGAAGAGCATGGCAACCCACTCTACTTTACAGCCACTCCCCAGCCGCCGTACCATTAAATGAGGATCCTGGGTAAACATTATGACCACCATCAGCCTGTGGACTGGTATATTTTTGCATTTCTTACACGGTCACATGTGAATAAAGAGCCGGCGCTGATCATTAGGGGGGGCAACGCTAATGTTCCTGGCGGCCTCTAAGTGAATGGTTGTAAAGTATCATTATTTTTTCATTAGTTGCGGCTATAGTTTACACACCAATAGCCACTTGAGATTTGATGACAGCTTTGATGCATAGGCTTTTACAACAAGGTTACGTATAGGGTTCAGTCAAAGAAAGTCTCCAATCAAAGATGTTTCGGTCTCTAAAATACACTTTATAGAACACTTCTAAAGAAAGCTCTCACCTCTCACCCAAGCCATCTGTACTCTCGTTCTGCTCAGTGAAGCTGGATGTGTTTGAAAAGACCTTTGAGACAGGGAGACAGAACAAAAATGTATGTGGTAAAAATGCTGGTATTGTTGCATTCTAGCCATAGCCCTTACATACTGGTGCTTTTCAGGCTTAAATTGTATCATGTTTCCCACTCATTTTGTTATCACAGTGCAGCTTACTCTCACAAAAAACACACAATCCCCCCCGGACGACTAGAATCTGTAACCAAAACAATCAGAAAAGTTAAGTGATCGTTGAACTTAAACTTATTAGGAATGGAGATACAATCATTGCATTATCTGTATGCAGAATTAGTAGCCTGTACAAATACAAAGATTACAGTTGAGAGCGTTGGTAAATATTTACATTAAATGAAGCATTGCTGTCATAAATTATGGAGGATTTCATTTCAGATCACATATTACTTTCAATTAAACTTAAATTAAAGGCCATACGGTTTTCTCTCTTCTTAAGGTCAATTACTAAAGGGGTCATTACAACTTTACTTAGGGAAAACTTAAGGACAAAACTGTGTATATCAAATAGAGGCATATGATTCACAGTGGGGTTTTTTGTAGCTCTAGCTACAGTTTACACATAATTTCACTTTGAGAAATCACATGCGGGGAAAGGGCTTAAACCCTCACTTTTATTTAAATACATTTGACTATAAAAATGATACATTGTTGAAATTGGTTTAAAATGATTAAATATTGCCAATGAAACCTTTGTAAATTATATTAGCCTAATTTAAACCAGGGATGCCCAAAGCCAAAATGGAAAAGTATAGCCTATTAGCGAGAGAAGGGCCAAAAACATCAGTGTTTTGCATGTAGAAAGAATAAATGCTAACAGATCTGTGGATACATTTTCTTTATTTACGGTGATATGCTGTTCTGGTGTCCTTAGGAAGTTAGGAACTATTGACAGACTTCAGTCACAAATGAATCAAAGGAGATACTCCATCCTTACACATCCAAGCAGGATCTTGAGGGACAAATTAAACACATTAGAGCAGGGATTTTCAACTGGTTCTGCCACAGGGACCACCATTCAGACTAAGCAGTAGTCTGCGGCCCACTGTGTTTGCGTGTGTGCAATATAGGCCTATTTTTTTGTATAAAAGAGGGCTATATACTTTATTTTACAATGTTTGTGTTCTCAAATGTTTAAAATAACATAAGTAGAGTTATTAAAAGACATAATATCAACTTGATATTCATGAATATTCAATATGCAGCAGCCCTAGTTTATTTTTAGTAGTTAAACTGGATAGCAAGTAATGGACCACCAGCAGTACTGCCACGGACCACCTGTTGAAAACCCCTGCCTTAGAGCAGTGGTTCCCAAAGTGGGGGTCGGGACCCCAAGGGGGGTCGCGAGGCCCTAACCTGGGGGTCCCCAGATGAATTCAAGATAAAATAGAAACATAATAACAGTGTTTGTCAATGTAATGTTTAGCTTAGGACAATTGAATTGGGGCCAAATAACAAAATAAAAATGCAATAATACATATATTTTTAATGTTTTTCCAGTGAAATAGTTACAAAAGCAAGTCACTTTTTACAGTGGGGGTCCCGAGTCGTTCAGATGTTCATTTTGGGGGTCGCGGCCAAAAAAGTTTGGGAACCCCTGCCTTAGAGGGCCAAATTTGTCCTGTGATCCCAACTTTGGGCACCCCTGCTCTAAACATTTTCCCTTGGGACATAAAGGGCACCGATTAGGCAGAATTACCCAAATTGTTACCTGTAAACATCCAGCTTTTTCACTCGCCTCGAGGCTCAATACCTTTTTGAGCATTTTTGAATTTCATCCAGTATTTTGTAAACATTTTCTGGAGGTCTAGATAGAAAACCTTGCAGACTCGAGGCGAGGGCAGGTATCGCACCTGTCAATCACTGTTATTATCCAATCAGAGCATCGTCTCCATTGTTGACATAAAAAGTGCCTCCTTGTCAGTCGCGCGGCAAAACCAACATGCGCTTAGTGACTTTTATTCTCAACGCAAACTACAAAAGTAAGTGACGGCTACAATACATATGTTGGTTGAATTGTAAAATAGTTCTCTTTAGCTAGCATGGTGATGCAATAAACACATGAGCATACAAGGATGGCGCACAGTGGGATTGAAATGAAGGTAAATATCCTGTCTTACTGTCTTCTTCATCGGTGGCATTCAGGGCCATCTGCGGCTGCTGCTGGAGGTCGACGTGTTGGGGAGAATTTATGACACTTATCTCTTTGCACAGTTGCAGCAGTCGTCCATTGTGGCGTGTCCAGTCAGTCCGAAAAAGCCCAAAAAAACCGAAAAAGAGCAAGGTATGACGTCATGGGAAAGCGACCGATTGTGATCATGATAGCTTGTGTAATGTAGTACATATTACTCAGATATTACTCCATTTCAGCATGTTTCTTTCAATTTAAATAGAAATATAATCAAAATGTTTTATTTTTTGCCCCAGTGTCAAAATAAGACTTGAAAAAACGAGGCCAAAAGATTAAAATGGATCATTAGTACAGTCAGTAAAATCATGAACTAAACTAGCAATCTTTTTAGTTACCTTCTGTAAATCTCAGGCTGATGGAAGACCTCAATGATTTAGTGTGACTTCTTCCCATGGGCTATATTACATCATATAATATTGCAATAATTATAATTATTATAAAGTACTATAATATAATAATTATAATTATTGCAATATCGAACACTGCTATATGGGTGATTGTGAAACCATAATTTATTACTTTGGATGCTCGGCTAAGTGTAAAATCATGGATAGGTTCTGAACTAGATTCACATTCCTCTTGTATTGACGGGCTCATATGTTGGTGGTGCTGATTTATTGTAACTGCGTGTGTGTGTGCACATAATGATGACAAAGGGCAGCCGTAGTATTTTAATGCAACACTTAATTTAACCTGTAACACTTGCGAGCATGTGTCTTCAGTCTTTGCATAAACAACAGCTGCATCAATAAAATGTTACAGCGCGAGTACAGATCAATTCAGTTTGTAATGTTGCATCTGCCCACACATGATAAACAGAACATATTAAATGGTCTGCAGCCCATGCCCTCGAGCAAATAGAACATATTATATAGGGATAATAGTACTTGGACATACAATGATTTTGAACAATGATATGTATGATCAATGCCTGATCAATAGATACTGGCCACAATAATACATTTGTCATGTCCAATGTGTAGCGTGTGATAAAGGCGAAGGAGATAAGCCGCAACATTGGACACGACACCAAAAAGTAATTGAGGCTTTGAAGAACAAAAGCTGATGCATATAACCAAGTAGGGAGGGAGGTAGGTTTGTTTTGTTTATTTGTTTATGTATTTGTTTGAGCATCTAATTTCACAATGTTTAGCAAAGCACAGAAAGAAAAGACAGATGTGATGCCCAAAAGGAGTAGGCTGTGGCTAAAGCTTATGAGCGCCTAACCCCATATTTCATATTGACGTATTAAAACAAAACAAGCAATAATTTACATTATTAATATATACTATGCGCATTCAACACAAGAGAAAACTACGCCTGGAGTAACAGATCACACAAACCAGCCTATGGCAATGATTGCAAAGGTAACTCTACCCCAAACACACATAAATCCAAGTTTTTTTTTCCAAAGCTTCTGATTTTATCTCTTACTATTATAGGTACTGGGGCCTCCTGGTGCCATCTGCCTAGAGCCCCCTGTATCACCATAACTGTCTGAATAAAATGGAACCAAATTAGCTTAAAGGCACTGTGTTAATTTACAGAAGCAAAGTCAGGGAGTAGCTTACAGCCACGCTATTATTCCCCGGTTGTCCTGTTAGGCTAAATACTCGAAATCCGGAGGAAAAGTCGTGAATTAATCTGGTCGGGTTCAATGGGATAATAAAGCTTGTGTAATGGGCATTATATTACATGTGTGAGTGGCAGTGTGCTTCAGGCTGCAGGTGTGTGTGTGCGTGTGTAAAAAAGACCGACTTGAAAGCCCGGGGGAACATATGTGCTGATGTGTTTACGGCTTTGTGAGTCTGAAAAGGGGGTAGAAAATAAATACAATTTTTTTTGTCGGTTGTGAACCAGTCCCAGCTGTGTCTCATTAACTACTGTCATTTTAATCCTCTTAGTCAAAATCCCATAATTTTGTCCGTCAACAATAAACATAAGCAACAGGGCAATGATTAGGCGCCCCCCAGTTTTCCCACCATAAGTCTGTTCAGTCTCTCTTGGCTGCCCGGGCCGCTGCTGCTGTGGTTGTATAAAATTATCCACCGTCCTTCGCCTCAAAGTTTTATTGACTACTCTATTGGCGCAAAGCTTGTGTTAATCCAGTTTGGGTGCTGCAGAATTGTAGAGCTTGAACAGGATTTGCCGTTTGTTGCTTTATTTCTTTGCTGTAGAAGGACTCTAGGGCAGGCACGGCTGTTCAACAATGTTATGTATCAGGGTGGATTCTTGCAGTCAAATCCTAGTGCACCAATATGAATTTATTTGAGAATGTATGAGTGAGTTAGTATGTGCTTCCCTGTGGGCCGACACTCGTCTCCCCTTCCAAATGATGAAAGCTATTTTCTCCTCCTCCCTGACAGCTGGTGGTCCTGAACCATGCATCTCATGCGCAGTCCGGCACTATGTATAGATTCCTTGAAAAGCCTTTTTTGGGGGGGTCAGTCGCGATGCTATGAATACAACATCGTCCAGTGTTTTATTTCCAAAGCTACAGCCTTTTCTGTCTCTCCAAATGAGCCCAATAATGCTGCAATGCGCCAGCTCTTCAGGGAACATAAAGTCCAACTTCTTTCATGATGAGAAACTCGACATGATTGTCCAAATGTCAAGCTGTCCCCCGGGAGGCATTGTAATGTACACAGTGCTTGTGGTTCGTCTTAATTGTGACATTTATGATATACAGCGGCAACATTTGCGCCCTCCTCCCCTTTTTCTCTGCCAGTGCTTGGATCCTTTTTATCCATGAGAGGGAATCGTCCATTAATTGCAGGTACAACTGGTGAATCGATCTGTCGGGTAGTATTTTCCTGAGCCGCAAATTAGTTTCCCTCGAAGCCGTTAGTGGGCTGAAAGAGGGTCTGCAGTTTGCTCTACGGTAAAACCACAATGTGTTGCCATACCATCCCCATGATGCCAATAACGCTCAAAATCACCACATTGCAATTATCATGTATCCTCATTGTAGCGCTGCCCACAGTGACTGGCTCCTGCAGGAAAGCGAGGACAAGCTCCGCTGCTTTATTCCACCGTATGTCAACCCAGGCTGAAAAACAAGATTAAATTGGTTCTGCTCAACTATTTGCTGTCAGCTAAAAGTAGATGGTTCAGCATGAAAGAGGTATCCTACCGATCTGTGACTAGTAAACACTCACTCAAACAGACAATAGGTGCGTAGCTTGCAGATGTGCACGCACGGCTAACGCGCCCTTTCACAAATAAAACCAATACAAAGGCAGATGCACACACTCGTACTGTTGCACACACATTAGCGGCGTGTCAGAATTCTGTCATTTCTTGTTTTGAGGATGTGAAGGCGCGGGGCAGATTTGTGACCTTTGTCGTGACTGTGCGGCGTGTGTTTCTTTGGAGAAGATGATTAATTTCTGTTATTTACATTACTGCCCTGAAGGCTCTTCAACTGGCCTCACACATTTGTCATATCCACTGCTCTGTTTTTCAAATGGAAATGAAATAGAATGCACAGCCTCCTGGGTCCACCGCACCACGACTCTTCTAAGCCGGGGAGGCACTGAAAGAAAAAAAAAAAAACAGTATTTGCTCGTAATAGGAAAGCTAAGTCAACATGGAGCAATCGTTTGGATGTGGTAAACAACAACATAATCTTTCTATTATGCAGTGTAGCAGGCCTCCTCCTGCTTAATTAGAGCCCTGATTGGATGGGTACAGTCCATAAAGCAGCCATAACGCAGGTTTTATCCAGCTGCGATATCTGCACTGGATTTTTAACATTGGTTAATAGCATCCCCAGATGTCTGTCTGTGTATCCTGCCACAGCACATTGACATGTTCGAGAAACAGCCAGTGGATTTATGTTCACCCTGTTCTCACTTCTCCAACAGCTCGGGCCGATTGCTCTCACCTCACGGGACCGCGGCGATGATGTGAAGGAAGAGAGCAAAGAAAACACAGAGTTAAATGGAAAGTGAGAACGACTTGAAGGTGTCCTGAGAGTGGTTTGGTTTTATGGAGGCAGCAGCAGCTAATCCTCTGAGTGTCATTGCATCCGCTGCATGCCTAATAAGAGCATTTTTGGAAGGTAAGTACAGACAATTTTTCGATGGAGCTATCTGTAGCTTTTCCTTTCCTCCATCTTTTACAAAACAACACAAACAATCCCGCTCTCAGGCTGCATGAAGACGACCATTAGCTTCCTCTAATGCAATTAGACTTTTTATGTGGTACACAAAAACACAAAGTCCCCGTCATTACGGTGTGTTGAGTTGCACTGAAATGATGTGATTGGGAAACAGAAGCCTCTGATGAGCCATAAGTGACTGATAGTCAATTATGCTAATCTTACTAATAAAGGGTACACCCCGCACATGTGTCGTTACGCGTTACACAAACACTTTATTTCCCAATGAGAAGCGCCGGCGTTTGTTCCCCAGGGTTGTATCTCTGCAGCTGGCTCAAAGCGATGATCATAACTTAACGTCGACATAATGGCCCCAGCCCTTGAAGCTCGCTGACCTGTTAGTCCTGGGACTGTTTGACTGCTATAATTACACATGTGAGCTGTTTAAATGAGCACGATTAGCTGGTAACAAGCTGAAAGAGTGAAAGGTGGTGATTAGAGAGGTGCTCGCTGATTCATCTTCTAGAGGGAAAACTACAGGTAAATGTTTGTGTTGCTTCACGCCGCAGCGCTTTCCACTAACAATCCTTAGGCTTGTGCTGGCTCTGTAATGGGAATCTAAAATTTGTAATAAAATGTTCTTTCCGTCCCTGGTTCGGGCCGAAGGCGAGCTCAAATACTGTTTTCTGTGTGAAGTGTGTGCTCAGGTGAGTCACAAAGCCCAAATGTGTTTGATATTGTGGTGCAGCCCTGGTCACTCACCTTGTGTTTATTTCAGTCTCTTGTTTCATTTAACCACACGCTCGTGTTGTCGGTGTAGTGCGATGTTGAGAGCCTCTGCATTAGCCCCTGGCACTCTCTCCCCTGCTCATAAAGAAACACATGGCCTCACATATCAAAATATTCCTCTTGAATGTGGCATGTTTATATATACACCGCAGAAAGGAGATGTATAATTATTTTAGCAGTAACGAAAGACACCATGGATTTATGCCTGTGCTGCTCCACATGATAACGGCTGGTGCGCTGCTCGGGGCCCTTTACTCTAATGTGCACCAACTGATAGTGATTTTGCACCATTTTAATAATTCACCATGCAAAGTTTCTATTCTGTTTGTTAAAGCATTACCTTTGTTCCGCGCAGACAGAAACTCCTGAGAGTGAGAATCTTTAATTAGCTATAAAACATACATTAAAGCCTTTATGGATTAGCTTTTAACTGAACCCCACTGAACAAGATAGCAGCGCAAACAAAGAGAGTACGGGAATGAAAGCGGCTGTTGATGCAACAACTGCTCTCAGCACAACAAATGGTTAAAGAAGCTTGTTGCTACCCTATGATAAAGCCCAGAGAAAGCCCCTCTTTTGCCGCTGCTGACGGCTACAGAAAATACCACAGATAACACCGTGTTTTCCGCAACGAATCCCACTGGCTTTCAAGTGAACATGTTCTGTGTTCTGTCACTTTACTCTGTTAGATTTAGTCTATTCCCGTAGGGAAATTTGTCCTTCGCATTTTGACCCTTCCTTTCAATGCCGCTGGGGCGAACTAGCAGGAGGAATAGTAGTGGGTGCTTCCAGGGACCCATCTGCAGCCAGGTTTGTTCGGGAAAATCTACTGAGGATTAGCCAGTGTCCTTGAAATGACCAAACACTCATACTCATTCATGTTTGTCTTTTTCATTCCTCATAACACAATTAACTCCTTTTAATACCTTTTTGACATTTATCTTATTACCGCTAGCTACATCCGAAATGGCTAATTGTGTAGAGGATATTCATCGCGCTTCTTGAACCTTGACCTTTTTCCAAATATGGTTAATGCCTCATAAACTCTTCACAGATCATTATTGGTTTTATTTAAATGTCATCCCCACTGCCGCAGTCACAAGCCACTTAGTTAATCTTGGTTAATCTTAGTAATTACTTCCCACTTCCTACAAGGCATCTATTTTTGCGTCATAAAAGGCGAGCAACACATTTAAATTCCATGCGCAAAATGTTGTGTTGAAAGCTTCAAAGTTCAAAGTGATGCGTTGATGTGAAAGTATGAAATAGTGGCTCAGGGCAAACCGGTCCACTTTCAACTGGCAGAGTTTGACCTTGGAGCAATTTGTGCAGAAATGCTTTAGGGAGTCCTGTGTAATTCAATAAAGGCTGCGATTCTAAGACAAAGTTGTACACGGCAATGACACAGTATGGTAGTATAAGATTATGTCTGTGTTTGTCTTGGAAGTACATGCTATTGCCTCTGGATAAAGATGTTTTCTCTTGCCCTGTCATCTCAGGTCTGTCTCTTCCCCATACCCTCCTCTTTGGTGTTTACTGTCAGAAAAAGCTAATATTTAGTGTTTGCTCTGGCATTTGAACAAGCTTTATTGATCTGTAAGTTCACTGGGTGTATTGGTCTACACAGGGCTGTGGTGTGCTATAGGGAAAAAAAAATCTCTTTTCTGTTCTCAATACATACATACTCTATGTCACTTCATAGATTGTATATGAAATCAGTCCTTTTAAATAGTACATGTTGACAGTGGTGTAATTTCTCTGATGTTTAAGTTTCCAAAACCATTGATAAAGGCTCTGTTTCGTCTCCTGCACAGAAGCTGATTGGTTAGCCCCCTGCCTCCCAGCAACAAGGTTGTGCAATCAATCCACTGACCGCATGGGGTTTTCTGTGTCGAGTTTGCATGTTGTCCCTGTGTCTGGGTGGGATTTGTTGGCGTGATGTTCTGATTTCCTCACCTGGCAAGTGCAGAATAGCACCCCTCTGTGTTTTGATACAGAGGGATATCAGTCTGGTCAACCCACGCTCGGTCGTGGCTTGGCCAAACTCAAACGGAACCGTGCAATCAGACGAAACCTCTAACTGCTAACATTGTAGCATCAACACGTCCACCCTTCACTGATTGGTTACTCCGCTTCATGTTTGTCTTCAAAAAGCACCTTAAAACCTATTTGTTTGGGGAAAGCAGCTAGTCCCTGTCTCTGCGTTGCCTGTGACTTTTTTGCTTTATTTTTAGATACTGTGTTGTGTCTGTGAAAAGCGCTATACAAATAAAGTTTACTTACTTTCTTACACTACACCCTAGAAATGTAGCTGGTGCAACGGTGACCAGACTTAATCACTGGTATCAGTGAGCCTGGATTTTCCAGGTTAAATCCTCCAGTTAGGTGACCACATTGTGATTAAACCCAGCTCAATATCTGGAGATGGCACTGCACTGGACAAACTTCCCTATGCGGCTGATATATACCTTGTTACCTTATTACCGTTTTGCTTTAAAGCAAGAGTCTCCAACCTTTTTTATGCAGTGAGCTACTTTTACGTAACAAAAATGGCAGTGAGCTACTTATGCTTTGAATAAACACGTGTAACTATGTGACTTAAAGGCTCTGTATCCGATTTTTTCCGTTGTCCTCCTTTAGCATATTGTAAACTGTGACCATAAAAATGTGCTTAAACTCATTGCTGTGAAGAGCTGGGATGCTAGAAATGTGTGAGGAAAGATAAAAAAGAGTTTGGACACCAACAAATAATTGAACTTATTCATTGCCTCTTTCATTGTTTGTAATATAAAACAAAACATATAGTGCCTTTAAGTGGAATTCACCTGTAACAAACATGTTATTTCAACACTAGTTAACAAAATTACGTGAGTTTCCTCTTTATTATATACAATATTTACCTGAATTGTTGGAGAGTATGTTAGACATGTTCAAAAGAATAAGAGTTATCATGCATGTAGAAATGTAGAAAGTCTTTGGCGCGCTACCTGGAAAAGGCTGGCGAGCTACTGGTTGGAGATCCCTGCTTTAAAGTGATGTAAGTTTGCAAATTGATGAGAGAAAGAGAGACATTTTTAAAAATAAACTTCCTCCCCTCCTGATTGGACTGGAAAGCCCCCCCTCGGTCCCGGTACACAGGAAAGCTTTTCTCACTGGCCAACACGAAGCCTGCAAGATTCTGATTTGTTGCTGAGATCTGCAAAGGGACTTTAGAAAAATATTAATATTGTTAGTCACTTACTTTACTGTATTAAATTCAGGCACAGACAGTGAATTTTTCCACTTCACATTAAGTTTGGAATACATTTAGACTCGCAGAGATTATCATTATTTAAACATTTATTTCCACAGCGCCAAGTAGCCGACAGGCAGCTCTTTCATCCAAGGTTTACAGTAAAAGTTTTCCGACCTTCTACTAGCTTTACTCTGTGTTTATAGACACTTTATGGATACATTGCTTTTTAATTCACAGTAAAATGACACAGAGTGCAGGCTGTTGATGTATTTACTAATAATATTTTACTGGGGACTGAAAGTGGCACGCAACCAAAACTGATCAAAAGCCGTATTAATCCGAACATGACATCACATTAGATGCAGTAATTAGAGGCTTTAGTATTGGTCCCAAAGCGGGGCATAAACTCAATTGGGCATCGGCCACGCTAAGACATTCTTTCCGTAATGATCTTTCACTCAAGTTTCCAAAGCAGTCTGTTCTCATCCGCCACGAGCGTGAATAACATATTATCTATGTACGTCTGCTTTGAATCTGTAATATTTTTTGCACAGGCTCAATTTGAAATCCATCAAGGGCTCCGCTGAAGGAGAGGGGGGGATCATCATTACAAGTGTGTAGCTGAAGCATCATGGCTACACGGCCCTCCGATGCCTGTCTGTCACCACGGCACTGTCAGATGTGCGTTGGCTAGCGGCGCTGTTAAAAGGAGCATAGGGACTTATCTGCTCAGCTGTAAAATGATTTTCTGTCTTTCTTCACACGGATCCCGCGAGTGTGTGCGGGTATCAGTGATCTGCGAGTAATTAAGATATGGGTTCACATCACACGAGGGCTTTCTCTTTTGCACGTGGGAGACGAGCAGATAAAAATTGAATGTGGACTAGTTGGGTGTTTAAAGGGGGGGTATTTGATTAATTACGAAACTCTCCTCCGCCCCTCTCAAATTGAACTGCCATCCAATAGCGGCCGCTCAGGAGTGGATGACCTCGACACCGCCCCTTTATCTTTAATAGGCAGGTTATCTCGGTACTCATCCCCTCTCTTCATCCTGCCGTTTGGCTCATTCTCCCAACACTCAAATACATCATTATCTTTGTATCAAGCTGTTCACTGTAAAGATTTTCTTTAAAGGTCTGGGCAATCGTCTCTTGGCTGGAATTTCAATCGAGCTTATGACATATTGCCCTCGCATGCGTGTCTCTGCGCTGTAGCGTTAGCAGCCGGTAATTACAATCGCAAAAAATAGCTGCTCGTGTCTTTAAATAATTTACTTCACAGCTGGGTGAATCTTGCATAATTTCTTTATAATCTCAGTTGGTAAATAAGGGATAATGAAGCGTGTAGAAGGAAGGCTCACTTTTCACATTGAGTATGCATTGATCCTGCGAGGCTGGAGAAGAACAGTTTTGCCAAAGTAGCTCAGAGGAGATTTAGATAAAGGCGTGGATGCTTATCTGCCTTATGATGTATTTTGAAAAGGCTGTTTTTCGCTTCGTCTCCCTCCAAGGTGCGATGTGTGTGATTGATAAAAGTTTCAAAAGGACTAAATTGATTTGTCTCCGAACTGCAGGGTTAATAGGCCAGGGTAAGAAACCTCTCCAAAATGTCTCCTCTAGTGGCAATCATAATACTTGCTTTAGATTTGAACACGTAGCTCGAAGCAACGCAATGAAAGTTTAGTTGATAAAAATCCAGAAGCCTAAGTTTGAAAGCAATCATCATTTCTGAAGTAATGACAAAAAGGAGTTTTGGGTGTTCATTAACATCAGTGTTTGGCAAGTTACTTTGAAGGAGGAGGAGGAGCCTTTCACAGACATAGTCACAAAGCTTTACATGGCAGCTGCCCTGGGGCAGACTGACAGAAGTGTGGCTGCCCACATCTGGCGCCAATGGACCTTCTGACCACCAACATGCACTCAACTTGAGTTACTTAAATTGTAATGACTAATATATTACTGTTTTTTTAAGTAATATATTATATTCCTCAGTTACTGAAAAGAGTAATATATTTCTGTAACTAGTTACTTTTGTAATGTGTTACCCCTAACACTGATTAACATGCACTGCCCCGACCAAATGAACAAATCATTAAATACATGAAACTTGATAGTATGTACATGAATATGAGCAGCTGTGTATCAAAGTGACAGTTATAATAGGTGGACGTGTGTATTGCACATTTAACAGTGTTCAGTCTGACAGCAGCAGGAAGGACGTTCTGGAGGGGATGGGACAATTAATCTACAATAGATGTTAGCTTTGTCAGGACCCTCCTGCCCCCTCCTCCAGGACAGAGCTGGACTACTTTCTCTCCCTCCCTGATGCTCTAACAGACTACACTGTACAGGGCGCGCGGTTGACTCCACCACAGAGTCACAGAAAGGAAGGAGTGCGCACTCCAAAAGACCACAGTTAGCAGGATGGCCCTCCCTGCACAGTGCGTCTGTGCAGTGAGTCCAGTGCTCTGGCTGAATGGTGTTGAAGGTGCTGGTGGACAAATCAAAGAACAGGATTCTCACAGTGCTGCTGGGCTCCTTCAGGTGAGCCAGAGGAAGATCACTGCATCTTCCACCGTGATGCCGTGCTGGTGGTCCATCACAGCTCACAGCGGAGGGGTGTCCTCCAAATTTTTATTTCAAACAGAAACTGTCAAACTGCAATTGCTGTGCTATGTTTTGTTTACCAAAATTGTGCAGACCTAAATCTTGAACCATTTGTCTGTGGTCTGCAGTCTTGCTTGGTGTCAGCTGTGACTAATGTATGAACAAAGGAAATTGGGGTGGACTGATCAGTAACAAATTCAGGTGCAGAGACAAAGGAGAGGTGTAAGGGCCTCATGATGATATTTCACCCTGAACAAACAAGCCGAGCCGCACAGAGAGAGGGGCGCATCGATCCCACCAACTCCAATCATAATACATCCACTTTTCCCCAAGTTTACTTTCTGGCATTCTATCAGGACTTTATAAATTATTTTGGGTGACAAATCGATCTGTTGCTGTTCCCCTGTGTGAGTGCTGCGGTGCTGAGTGGTGGGAAAGTGGTGCGCGCTGCTTATGTAAATGCCTTTGCTGGTTGTCTGTCTGCAGTCTGTGTGTGTGTCTACAATGTGTGATAGTGTGTGTGTGTGTGTGTGTGTGTGTGTCATCTCTGCCATCTGGCCTCAAAGTACAGGGGCCACATGGTGAGGAAGCAAATGTCAGCGGTCATGCCAGCCAATGCCAACTCAGTCCCGGGCGATGACGTCAGGAGAAGCCCACACTTTGTCTCTGTCTCTCTCCCTCCCACAGTCACCGGCCAAACAAACGTGCCGCCACAGTCTGAATCTGCTCGTGACCTTTCCTTCACCGGCGGCCAGCTGTAATGACACTGATGCCGATCGAGGAATTAAGGCTTATCCAACATCACACTCTGTCATCCACTGTCCCCGCACTTCGCTCGAGCTGAGTGCTTGGGAAACGCTTTGACAGTACAGTGCAGAGAGTTCGGGAGTGTTTTTAGAAGGAACTGGAAGCAATGCAACGCTGCGGTTTAATTAGAGCGCGTTGGTGAAAGCGTGACTGCTAAACGAGTCGTTATTTGAACAAAACTTGCATTGAATGACCAGTGTCAGTAAGGAAGTGGTGTTTTAATTCGGATGCGTGGTAGAGCTGCACGCTTTTACAGAAAGAGGAGAAACTTAAGGTCTAGATGAGCAAGCAGTAAAGCAGAACTAAATCCAACAACGATGACGACGATAATAAAAACAGAAAAAAAAGAGCCTGTTTATCATAGCAGCATCATCTTTTGTATTATTTGCTTAAGCTATAGAAAAGATGCCACAACATTTTTCTGGGACGTGGACAAAAATACTTGTTTGTGACCCTTTTGCATGATTTTTTAAATAGATCCAAACTACTCATTTTTGGGCGGACAAAATAGGTTATGAAATTGGATTTTGTATTTTGCTAAAGTGGGTCATAATCTCTAATGGGCAATGACCAGGCAAAGACATTCTCTCAGTAATGATATATGAATTTAGGCTTATCAAGGCGTCACACTCTCTCACTCACCGTCCCCGGCGCTGGAGAAGAGCTGAGTGCTTAAAAACTGCTTTAATATATCTTCAGGGACAGACCGAAGTTTAGGAGAGTGGAGAAAACACTGATGGTTTAAATGGCGGCACTCATGAATTGTCACTCGTGCAGGAGGAAGAATGCAAGCAGCAGAAATAGATTGAAGATCTCTGTCACAGCCAAGCACATTACAGTCAGTGACATTTATTAAAATGAAATTCGGCACGAGGTCCAGAGAAAGAGAGCCCACATCTGCCAGGAAATATGATTTCAATGCTGAAGCAGATTAGATCGTATTTTTTTCTTTCTTGGAAGTAATTCTCAGTCTGCCAAAATAACCCATCACATAATTTTAGCGTGCCAAAAACCCAGAGTCTGTTGGTTAGTGTCAGAAGAACTCTTGAGCTGAACACTCTCCAAAGTCGTAAATGTACTACGTGTATTTATTTATGGACTGGCTATTACTCCGACTACCAGCCTCAGACCAAGGAGTACACAGCCTGCCTAACTCTCCCATAATAATGACACCCCAGACCGAGGGCTGGGTATCCATTTGGGTATCGTTTTGAATTTCCCAAATCGATTCAATTCACAAGGGCCTGATTCACTTCGATTCACGATTCACTTGGATTTTCAGTTCAGTTAAAGGGATTCTACGGAAGTTAAAATAAAAAAATATATATATATTTCCCACCCCCTACATGCTCCAGCAATGTCCCGCGCTGTACTGTGAGCCCACACCTATCCCACTCAGTTGCTGCTATAAGCCTGCACTGTCACTCTAAAGTTGCGTGTTCGGGCCGAGGCAGCAGTCATTCACCAGCTTAACATGGAGACTGGAGTTACGTGGACGACCAGAGGTGGCAGTCACGAGTATGAAAATGATCAAACTTCGTTGAGTCCCTTTAAGGATATCACACCAATTTTACTTGGATATGGTAGACATTCTCAGAAGAACTAATGTACTTTTTTTGGATTATTATTTCATTAACATATACTTCTATGAAGATAAAAGGCTATAAACCTGACCTTCTATGTGCCATCTGTGTTTATTCTCCATATTTTTGCATCCTTTAGGAAACAAAAAATATATTTTTTGCATCAAATGTTACCCCATAGATTTGCTCATTTTTGCACAAATGTATCTCCATACTTTTGCCCTCCAGGTTCTAAACAGAGGCAAAAAAACAAAACAAGTTTTGTACTGTTTTGAATCCCTGGGCGATTGTGTAAAGTGCAGCAGTGTTCATTTTGTCAATTAAAATATTTAGTCACAATTTTAGTCAATAATGTTTTTGCTGACTAAAATTAGACTAAAACTAAATTCAAGTGAGTTCATGAGACTAAAACTATGACTAAAATGTCCAGATATTTTTGTCGACTAAAAAAAGACTAAATGAAAAGAAGGGACTAAAATGTTCCAAACTTTAATTAAAATTCACTGCCAAAGGAACAGCTCTGTGTTTTGTTCATGTGGGAGATGCTTCATGAAGCAGATAATATTATTATATCTTTGAAAACAATAATATAAGTGTAAAGTTTACTCAATTAATTTAAAATTGAGTCGAAATTTACATTGAATTTTTGTTGACTAAAATTTGACTAAGATTTGACTAAATCTTGACTAAAATTAAATTCCATTTTTGTCAAAAGACTAAAACTAAATCAAAATTTGCTGCCAAAATTCAGCAGTTTTATAAAGCTAACAGCCTTTTGGACACAAATTTTCCACGTGACTTTACACCGCCACCCAGAGGCCTAGAAGAACAAGCCTCTATGACATTTTGTCACGGAGATATTTGGTAAAGTTGTCGGCGACTTTAGCAGTAAAAAGATCAAAAAATAAATAAATAAAAATGAAAGAAGAGTACATTAGAAGATGGTTCCTATTTGTGCTCCACACCAAAATTGACAGTGTATTTTTTGTGCTGGTTCAAATCCCTGAATAAATACACACCACTGAAAGGGTCTATGGTGTAAAATGTTACCTTCATAGGCAATTTACTCCACACCAGGACACAGGTGATTTGTCAGCGTTAAAAGATTATAAAACGATTGAACAGTGAAAAAAAGCCAGGATGCTGTCACCTTTTGTCCCTTCACCAAATCAACCGCCTTCCCAGCGCTGTCTTAAGTTAATGTCAGATACTGTATAACCCCGGTCTGAACTGCTTCTAATTTCTGCCTTGCTTTAAGCTCGCACTTCGCCGGCAGCTGGGACACCGAGGTCTCATCACTTCTCCGCAGCCGAAGAAGGCGATACATTTCAATGCGAGGGCTGCACACAGACCGAAGCGAGCGCTGGTTGAAATGCTCACCTAGCATCTGCCCGGCACCTCCGCAGCGGGGATTGGGCGCAACAGATGAGCCGGGTAAACAAAGCAACGTCCTTGGAAAAAAAAACAATTACTATTTCAATGAGGACTCTGTACCCAGGCGCCGTGCCGCTTTTAGTTTTAATTACACATCTGTATTTCTCTGCTCTGCTGCGAGGCCAACACCGTAAGATTAAACAGGCAAAGCAAGGTTAGGGAAGGTACAGTGCAGTTTGGCTTCACGGTCATGCGTTGTATTTTACAGCTAATGCGCACTTGTGAGGCACTAGTTAGAGAAAGATGTAGTTTTACTAAAATATTGTCTTTTTTGCCTTTTCCTTAAAGCTACACTGCGCAATTACAACTGCCAGCAAAACAAAGCATGCTCCTAATGACCAGCTAGACACAGAAAATGCTAGTTTTGCAGTGATTAATCAAACAGTGGATTTGGATGAGGAACTAACCTATTTAAATCTCATATCTGGCTGTTTTTAGTCACATCTCCATGAAGACGAGCTGGAGACGCCCCCGCTCCCAGGAAAGTTTCAAGTCAGGTCATAGGAGAGGTGAGCCACTTGTTTCTTTGTTAATTGTTTAGGTATTTTTCAACAATAAAAAATATCTGTAATGAAGTAAATGCTTGTATTGTCTATATCAGGGGGGCCCACACTTTTTCGGCTCGTGAGCTACTTTCAAAGTCAGTGAGGCCTGGAGATCTACCTATAGATTTTTATGAAGGGCACGAGGGGGAGTTTTTCCTTATTATTATTTTGTTGTTTATTTGTTATAATTATGTATTATTTTAGCATTAAAACATTTTGAAAATTACCTCTACAATAAAACAGAACTATAATGTGTAATACGATGGAGAGAGACCATTTACAAATTGGTAAATATTGATAAAAAATATGTGTGATAAAATGACAAGTCTGACAGTCTGGGTCCTCCATACTCAGGGCCATCATTACCCCAAAGATTGGTCCTATTCTCCAAAATAATTATTAAAAAAATAAATAGCAACTCATCAATTCATCCCCTGCTCTAACCTGAATGAAAGGTTTCCTTAGTAACGCTCAGGGGCGGGGCTTCAGACTTTGATAAAGTCCGCTCTTTTGGCTCGTCTAACTGTTCATAAACTCAGCGCACAAGTGAGTAACACAGCTCCTTCCAGTGCTCTTTTCACTCCTTCATGTAGCCTATGTGGGCGCAGTGCTACCATCTCTCACGCAGAGCTCCAGAGGTAACAGCTGACCGCGGGGGTGTGCGCTACAGACGCGGTCAAACTAATGACTGGACTCAAAGGAAAACAGGCGAAATGCTGCCGGTGTTAAAGTAGTGATAGTCATTATGATCTGTTTGTAGCTCGGTCCCTCGCGCTTGAGAATATTCCCACGTGTAACCGGACGCTCGTTCCTTCCGTGCATCAAACCATAGTGCCAAATACGAGCAGACAATTTGGAGAAATAGGACTCTGCGATCGACTCAGTAGCTCGTGATCGACGTAATGGGCACCCCTGGTCTATATTCTATTCATTAGGTGAAGAGTTACGCAGTGTACCTTTAATACATACTGTAGACCAGTGGTTTTCAAATCTTTCACACCAAGTGCCACCTCATAAAAGATTTGACCTTCCAAGTACATCCAGGTGAAGAACTGGATCAAATCAGGACTAAATTGATGTAAAATGGGCCTTATTTGGACTAAATTATCTCTAAACTAGGTGTAAACCACAGAGCCGGCCTAAGCACTCACAGGGCCCTCAGCGGAATTAGGTCATGGGGCCCTTGCAACTTTCAATTTCATTTTGGGTGGATATACAATATTTTCCCATAAATGAGACACAGAGTCAAATCCCCCTCCCTTCATCCTGATTATGCTTGTAAAAGAAAGTATTACAAAATTAAATCTAGAAATGAGTAAAAGCTTCTTAAAATTAGTACAATGGTCCTTGATTAGAATAACTCATTTCAAGAATTCGTAGCCAGTGGGATACGTGTTTTACTCTTACATTAAGAGAAAAATATCTAATTGAATTCAGAGTTGGATAAAACATCCATTTACTTGAAATATTTATGTTGTTGATGTGTTTTTTTCTTCAATGTAGTTCCTCAGATCAAGGGCAAATGCTCATTTCTTAATTTATTTTTGCAGTGTACGAGTAATTTTGAGGAGACATTTGAGGAAAATGTAGGACGCTCACAACACTTGTAGTACAATATATCGTTTGCACAGTTGGGGGCCCCTTTGTGGTCTCGGGGGCCCTAAGCCGCTACATAGTCTGCTTATTTTTCAGGACCGACCCTGGTAAACCATGTTTACACCAGAAACACTCAACTTAAATGCATTACTGAAGCATAAATGAAACAAAAATGAACAAAGTGTACCATTTCAGATGACCCTGAGTACCACCAAAAGACGCCCAAGTGGTACATGTGCCACAGCTTGAGAAACACTGCTGTAGACCAATAGTTGTCAAACATTTCACACCAAGTACCATCTCATGAAGTATTTAACATTTTAAGTAATGTTATATTTAAAAAATGACCTTTTAAGTACTACTTTGTAAAACAGTTTCCCTTTCGAGTAGCACTTCATAAAATACTTGACCTTCCTATTCCTCGGGGCCTTAGATCAAGATCAATCAGACACTAAACCAGGTCTCAAAAGGGTCTAAAACAAATCAGGCTAAATTATCTAAACCTGGTGTTAACCATGTCGAAACCAGAAAGATATATACATTAAATGCATTACAGATTCAGACTCATTCAGATTCATTTTATTGTTCGTCTAACGAAGGAGAAATTTGTCTTGGAGGAGAGTCAGTTAAATAGACAGATACAAAAAACAGAAACACAATACATAGAGATGACAATACAAAAAAATAACCAAAGACAAAGTAAACAACACCACAGTGGCACAGCTCAACACAGTCACATTCAGTTGTTATTGATTAGTTTCACTTCTTACTAAAGCATAGAAGTCATAATCTAAAATGAATAAAGTCTGAAATGACCACCTTGAGAAGCTGAAGTATCACCAGTGGAACACAAACCACAGTTTGAGAACCGCAGCTGTAGACATTTGTGTGTTATTTTGTGCACACCATACACTAGCTGCAGAACCTGATGCATTTAACCGACCAACCCACCTAACACAATAAGCTAATCCTTCAGCTACGTCCCGTCCAAACCCTTATTACTCGATTATATTATTATATTATTGCTTTGGTTCATTTCCGAGAGCTAAAACTACAAATTAACATGCACTATGTATTTACAGGGTTGTCCATGCCAGCCTTTCCCAATCTTATAAACCAAAATTAGCATAGTGTTGCTTTGAGCGACTTTCCACTGATTGCAGGCTGATGCGCTGATCCGGAGTAGTCTGAAAGCCCCAGACATACTGCGGTTTACATGTTATAGCTATAGGCACTGCAGTAACAGACACCGCGCTCCCCACTAATCCCCGTTACACCTCTTCACCAGCTGACAAGAGACACTTTGCACACAGACTTGAGGAGAAGGAGCAAAAGGAAAAACAATAAAATGCACGTTAGTGGGAAGAGGACTTGTCTCAGTCAGGTGGGGTTCGTGCCGGGAACATATCGAATGGGAAGGATTTGGATTTACATACTGTGTGTATGGGTATGTCACATGATCGTATGTAGCCTTGGGTTTAAAAACAAATTTGCATGATTTAACGTCTAGGCTAGGTTACAACTGCCTCGTAGTATATTACTGTGAGAACAATAAAATATCTGTATTCATTTTAGTAACCTTTAAAGGTACATTTCCACAAAGGTTCCACACCTTTTATGGGAAAAAACTAGGTATTAGTGCGCGACCTTTTAGTGACCCCAGGCGCTTCACAAATTTGTGTGTCATCCTTGCGCTACAGAGAGGCTAATCTTCTGAAAAATGGGGGATTGGGGCAAACCGCCACCCTAGAAAAGTAGATAAAACTTGATTAATAGATGGAGAACAATTTCTAGTTTACACAAGAGTTTAGAAGTATTGAATATGACCCATTTACCCTTTGTTTTTTTTCTTCTTTTTCATGGAAATAGGGAAGATTGCGCATCTCACTTTGTCACTGCCCTGGTCGGCCCGGAGGCACGATCCGTCCATTAAATAATCAAATTAAATAAATGCACGTAATACCAGAGTCTAAAATTCACAAAGCATCACATCAAGATTTAAGAGACATTTAAGGGGAGAAATAACAGAAACAAAGACGTGTTATAAGATAAGACATTATCGATCTCACAATGGAGAAATTCACTTGTCACAACAGCTCTTAAGATAAGATCACACAAGGGGGTGCAAAAAGTCAGGAAATGTACCATCAAAGAAGAAAGTAAGCTTACAAACAGGTAATGATACTAGAGTAGAATAAAACTAAAATAAAAGTCTCTTTAGCATCTATCAGTAAAATAAAACATATAAACATCTCTTATGTACACTGAATAAAATGAGATAAAACTCTAGAGGAAATTGAACAAGAACAGGAATTGAACAGGATGTGATTTAGTTGGCAGTTCTGATCAATATATAATAAATAACTGTTTACATTCAGGTAGTTGATTGATGAAGTGACATTGCAGGTGTTGTAAACACTGAGGTTATTGCACCTCCGTGCTCCTTCAGTGTTTGCATTTCACATAGTCACTTAAATGCCTCGCGGCGTGTGTGGAGCTTCCAGACAGATCGAGCCTCCGGGACGACGAGGGCAGCGACACAGGGGCTGTGATATCTTCTCTGTATTATTACAATTTTCTTTTCGTTTCCAGGGTCTCTATGAAATTAGGGTTTCTGGTAGGTTTTAACTGCGTTGCCATGGAGATGGTTCCATCAGGAGAGAAAACCTACCAAATTGTGATCCTGGAGCATCAAAAAGGCTCCAGTGATGAAAAGTAAAGGCACCATACTAACCCATACATACTGTACAGCTACTTGGTCACTAAAAGGCAAATATATACTAAAGTCAAGAGTTTTTTTTTTTACTGTAAAATAAAAAAATCCACAATACATCTTTAAATAAAGGAGAAGTAGCCGTGAGTGAAAGTGAAATTAACTTTTCCATCTAAATGCTGATGTAAGAGCATGCTAATTAAAAATATGGATATTTGAAAGAATTTAATTTGGGGGTTGGAATAAATAAGTCTTAATTTCTTCCTTCTCATTTACAAACGTGTTATTTAAACAAATGCTTGTTCATTTATTGTTGTCTTTTATTGTTTTGTTGAAATACAACTACTCAATCTTTCAATCAGTAAAATATGACCACAGAGCCCTGTGTAGAGCTTGTTGGTTTGTATGTCAGCTGCGATTAGCTGCTGGAATTTCCTCTGACCATCCCCAACCCCTCACTAACCCAGTGATTCTCAACTGGGGGGTCGGGACCCAAAAGTGGGCTGCGGTTGATCAAAAATGAGTTTTAGTTACAGTTTGATAGTGATAGCTTTAAGTAAGTTAAAGTGTGTGTGCTCACTGACATTGCCTAACCTTCTTCACTGCTAAAGCTGATAATCGGGTGCTGTGACCTGCTCTATCCCTCACCACAGACACAACTATAGAGCTTTGGAACTGCAATGCATTATGAGAATTTTGCCACCATTTTTCAGGGCCACAAAACAATGAAAACACAGCCCATGCTCATTATTATTCCCTCGTTGATGATGGGTTCTAACATGGCAGTCAACTACGCAACTCTCCTGAAGTTATTTGTTTATCTAGCTTCCCTTAGTTCCACAGTCAGCAGTTTGTTGTTTGGACGGTAAGATGGCGCCTCCACCACATACACATCAACACAATCTTCTGGCCACACCCCATTACGTGACATCACATTCCAAAGCTCTATAGGCAGCACGGGTTGTAGCCGAAAGTGTGGTGTGGTCTGTGAATATTAAAGACCGGTCTGGACCATTGCAGAGACCACCTCTAGGAGCACTGTTCCGTGGTCCTTGAGAGACATTTAAGAACCACGGTCCCTGAGATGGTCTTTGGTCTGAATCAATGGTCTCTGTGGCAGAGACCATTGATTCAGACCAAAGACCATCTCAGGGACCAATTTTGACCCAATCGATACATAATACTCGCACTGCAATTGTCAGTCTATATCAAAACATTGATATACACGAAAACAATCAACAACTTAGTGGTCCCTGCCACCGGGACCATTGATTCAGACCAAAAACCACTCAAGGACCACGGAACAGCGCCCCTAGAGGTGGTCTCTGGAATGGTCCGGACCTTTATATTCACAGACCAGACCACACTTTCGGCTACAACCCCCTCTCACTATTGGTCCATACCATTCATTGTACACTGCCCGGCCAAAAAAAAGAAATGTCACACGCACCTTGGACTGCCTTTCGCTTTTATCACTGCACCATTAGCTGTGGCATTGTTTCAAAAAGCTTCTGCAGTGTTAAAAGATTTATTTCCATCCAGTGTTGGATTCATTATTTGCCAAGATCTTGTATTGATGATGGGAGAGTGTGACCACTGCGCAAAGCCATCTCCAGCGCATCCCAACGATTCTCAGCACGGTTAATATATGGTCTTTGTGGTGGCCAATCCATGTGTGAAAATGATGTCTCATGCTCCTGAACCTTTCATAATGTGAGCACAATGAATCCTGGCCTTGTCATCTTACAATATGCCTGTGCCATCAGGGAAGAAGGAATACATTGATGGAATAACTTGGTCATTCATTCTTTGAGCTCATTTTGTTGCTGAACCTAAAACTGACCAACCGGAGCAACCCCAGATCAATTTGCCTAGTTAAACCCACGTGGCAACTTTTTTTTTTGGCCAGGCAGTGTACTGTTGTATCAGCACTGCTCCACCTCCTGTCACAGCTCACTATAAAGCAGCTGTATCTTTGAACATTTTTGCATTATATGTGTTTGTAAACTTTGTTCTTTTGGCCTAGTAAGCAAAATGACTGACTTCAGATGACCTCCTCATATCATTTTAATTTATTCTTTTTAGTTTTTCCAAGAAATAGCCTCCTGACCGATGCTTGAATCAGCAGAAATCTGTACGTAGTATTTTCATGACTAATGATCAGTTCTGAAGCTACAACTGTTGAGGACCACTGCTCTAGCCTAAAGATGATGAAGATGATTTCACCCTAACGTTTAATAATGACTTGTACAGAGAGACCTAGCCTTGCTTTAACATGGCCAATACATACATTGAAGTACGTATTTTCATTACAGTATTGAAACACAAACAATGGCGTGACATGAATGTGCATCATACAGTATTTGGCCTTTCCCACTGAAGAACTAATGTATTTTTCCTCATTTAAAAGACTGACTGAGCTTATTCTTTAATTGGTAAGGCGAGAGAAGAAAAGAGCCAAGCACAGGCCTCTCTGTTACAAGTGCTGCGAACTCCATGTATACCCATATGGCCTATTTGTAGCTCTCTCACGAGCAGCAGTTGTTAAATTACAGATTATCCCAGCAATCCTGACAGGGATAAAACTAGTCACACAGCCCTCAAAAGAGGAGCACCCTCTACACCAGCGCTGCATATCTGAGCACTGTTTGAATAGCTCCTCAGGCTGTGCATTGCAAAAAAATATTTGATATGCAAAAGCCGTGTTGAATAGTGCAACATGTGGCAATATGGAGATAAGCTTTCGTACCACATACTGCATATATTATCCATTGTAATTAATGTGTAGATAAAAGATGCTGAAGTGAATGTCAAAAATCGACGACTACCAAGACGATGTCATAATCAGGGTTTGGATTAGATTCTCAAACCAATTAATTATCTGGGTCTGAATAACTTTCCCAAAATTTGTGTTAAGTGACTGAGTGATTCTAAGAAATAATTGCCATATTTACTATTTTGAAGTACAGACTGTGCTAATATGCACTACCGCTCAAAAGTTTGGGGTCACTTTTTGATGCCTATAGTTTTTTCTTTATTTTTAAGACCGTTTACATCATTGGCATTTGATTTATCCATGAACCAAAAAGATGAAAACAAAATCCCACTTCTTTGCTCAATTGCTTTGATTATGGCTTTTCACACTTTTGGCATTTTCTCAATGAGCCTCACAATGTAGTCACCAGAAATGGTTTACACTTCACAGACTGTTCAGAACCATTTCAGGTCACGACCGAATGAAGCTCATTGAGAAAAGGCCGAAAGAAAAAAAGAGCAACAACAAAAAGAGTGGAATAAGAGCAAAGGGCTATTTAGAAGAATCTAGAAAGTAGTTGGAATGAGTTATTTCATCCTTTTTTAATTTCCTACATAATTTGATGTGTGTTCATTCATAGTTTACTGCTTTCAATTCATACAATGTAAATAGTCTTGAAAACAAAATAAAAAGTGACCCCATACTTTTGAGCGGTAGTGTATGTTGTGTTCACGTTCTCAAATTTGATTATGTCATAAATTCAGATGGTGGGAATGTGTCAATGCAAGTATAGGAGAGGGAGAGTTTTTAAAGGATATCTCACACTAGAAAGTACACAAAATTGAACCTGATCATTATTTGATCATGTGTTGTTCTACAAACAGGTCGTAGTAATCCTTTGGCTGAAAGTCCTTTAAGATGATCAAACTCACACATGTGTTTTTGAATATTGTCACCACTTAAAAAAAAAAATGTTATGTGAAAAGAATTTGACCTTAGATCATATGTTCTACATTGGACTTTGTGTCAGTTTTTGTTTTATATTGACTGTCCCAGTAATTACAGAGAGTTTAGCCATTAAACCTTTTTCTCCAAATATCGTTTATTTACATCATAGGTGCACATGGCTAATCTTGGTGTCCTCACATTTGGTAGAGTTTAGGGATGTCATTGGGAGTAAAATAATAATAAATTATGTTGTTTGACAATAAAATGAGGTTGTTATAGGTTTGAATGAATTTCCGCCTGAAAAAAATACACACATTTTCCCGCAAAAAGGCCTTTTTCCTCCCTGTGATGGAGCAAATAACAACAGAAATGGATAATCCCACATCAGGTGTCACTAATTTGCAACTTTGGAATATTTTGCTGCATAAAACACATACGTCAGTAACTGTATCTGAAAGCGCAGCACCAATTGTGGGGGCTATAGGGCTTAAAGGGTTAAACTATAGGGTGCTGTGTCGTCATGTGAGCACCATGTATTGTGTGTCGACAGCCTTTTACACAGTGAGCTGCTTGTGGCGCCTGAGCATAGACTTTTAGAGACACCGTGACACAGACGTGCCAAATGCAATAAAGCATTGAGGAAGACCTCTATTTTGCACCTCAGTGGGGGGTCAATAACTCGTTAGGGCCGAGGGAACAGCGGTAGGAGCGGCGGGAGGTGACCGGAGGCTGTTCACCTGGTGGTATCGCTGTGTGACTGTACCCAGAGGTCAGGAGAAGGATTCACGACTTCATTAACACAGGGCCATAAAACACCCCTGGGTGTTTCCAGGCCTCAAATAGCCTTGAATGTGTAATTTGCCTATTTTTTATTCGCCCTCAGCTATTTTAATTTTAAGATTTTACTGCTTTTCTTATTGGCTTTGTGTTTATCACCCTTTTATTATTTGTCGTGAACTTTGCATTTCATTGAAATGCTCCATAAAATGGAGTTTATCATAGAGTTAAACCACTCCCCCATCAATGTATATGTCACATACAAGACACACCATTTAACAAGTCCTCTGTATTCTTACTTACTACTACAGGACAAAGGATTTACTTAAGTAAAAGTATCAGATTCAATTTCTACTTAAGTAAAAGTATCAGATTCAATTTCTACAATTTCTTAAAGAGACTCAACGGAGGTTGTCCATTTTCATACTCGTGACTGCCACCTCTGGCCGTCCACGTTACTGCAGTCTCCATGTTAAGCTGGTGAATGACTGCTATGGAAGATTTTTTGTGTCGTCACATTGTGAATTTGTCTTTGAATTTTACGCTTTGAATTTTTTTAACACTGAAAAAACATCTTTGAATTTTTTTGTCTCCAAACTTCAGTCACTAAATTTTCAGTTCAGTGTTTTACATTTGAAATGAAAATTTCACTTTTTTAAATATTCACTTTATTATTTTTCAACACATCACATACAACTGTCTAAATTCAGAGTATAAAATTCGAAGTAAAAAAAAATCAAATAGAAAAATTCACCCATAAAATATTCAATGTAAAAAAAATTCAAATAGAAAAATTCAACACAAGAAATTCAGAGTGTGAAATTCGCAGTCAAAAATTTCGCAGTAAAGTTCCTGGACATCGAGACCTGAGCAATCCATCCAGAGCGAGTCTTAACCAGCCTCTGGTTCAACAGGAAACTGTACAAGGAGCAATCAAAATGTTTGCAGATTTGACTCGTCAAAGCCTGAACTCTGTCTTTCTCATTTGTTAATCCCGCCCACAAAAGTCATCGACCAATAGGAAACATCTTGTCTCTCCTTTCATTTCTCTCGAGAATCGATTGCTCAGGTCTTGATGTCCAGGAACTTGACTGCGAGTTTTTTCACTGCGAATTCCACACTCTGAATTTCTGCTGTTGAATTTAAGAGCTTGAATTTTTTTTACA
>OMNZ01108751.1:83977-95301 GCA_900303255.1 Lesueurigobius sanzi | reverse complement strand
GCGAGACTGAGGACTTTGAAGGAATCTACAGATTGCACACTAGGGGGCGGCAAAGTTGCACATCATGTTCATAATTCAAAGCCACTAAATGTTTGTTTACACTCAGATTGTACATTTATATCAGAGCAAAGCTCCTATGAAGTTAGCAAGATGAGGTATTGCCTCTGAATTATGACCTTTTTTTTTTAACTGAGTGTGCTGTAGTCCATGGCTGAAATGTGTAGCAGTAGTTTTAGGAAATACATGTCCCAGAGTGCATTGCGCCTAACTAAACACGTGCAGTCCTCCTCATTATACATAATACACTACACCTGCCCACACTCACCCCCCTGCGCCTCACCCCAAAGCCTCCGAGCACGCCCATATCTCAGCCGTGTTTGGATTGTGTTTGTGGGTGGAGTAAGGCTGTTGCACGCCCATTTAGTTACCCTTTAATGTCTACTTTCAGCTGCTTCGAAGAATTATTGTTTTTCAACTCTACACAGCCATAAAATCTTCAAATATGTATGGGTTTAAAAAAAAAAAAAATTCCCGAAGGGGTTCTCTTTAAAATATGAGGCTTTCCCTAAATTACCATAAAAGATTAACCCTTTAGGTGCCAGTTTTTACCGCAAAACTCCCAACAACAATATTGAATAAAATGCGATGATTCTATAATAACATATATATTTTTTAACATTGGCTACCAGTATTATCAGTGTGATTGGCCTATCAGTGGGAATAATCAGCAGGAAGATTTAATTTTTTTTTTGTTTTGCGTACAATTTGAAAACAAAATTGTTCAGTCTGATTCGAACAGTTGTTTTCAACTCTTTACACACACACTCTTCATTGTGTTTTGTGAAGGGGTTCTCTTTAAAATGATGTGCAGCTTTCCTAAATTACCATAAAAGGATTAAAAGTGGGCAAAATAATAATAACATTACAGTAACACAAGAGGTTTGCAACATTAAAATGGGAAATTGCTTGAAATCATTTTGCCCGTGATTTAGAGGGACCTTCTCACAAGGTCAAAATTGATTGGAACCAGATGAAATTCAGATAGGTTTAAAAAAAAAAAAAAAGAAAAAAGACTCACTTGAACCACCACACCAAGTTATAATAGTAAGTATACCCTCAGAAACAATAATATCCCTCAACAGGGCACAGGGATAAAGCAATAAGGCTCTGAGGATTGTTTTGAAGGCAATTTTATTCTTATTCCTTGTTGATTTATTTTCATCATTTACTGTGCAAATTACAATTAATCAGTCATAAATAGAACAATAAATGATTTGTTCTTCAAAAATCTCTAAAAATGCATTGTATTTATTTCTTACCAGCGCTGGAAGGAAAAATAAATAATCTCTAGTCAATACCTTATTTTGTACAGAAAGTACTGTATGTACATGGAGAGTGTTTAAGCAACTTTCTTATCCAAAAGGAAGTCTTGTCGTCCTGCAGGTCAATCCAGAGCACACTACAAAATTGGAGTGGGTGACAAAGGAGAGTGCAATAAAATATTAAGTCAAAACAAAGGAAACAAGACATACACTAACAATACAGTAGAGTTAGTCATTGGGTTTGTTGAATGAGAACACTAATTTTAAGGATGTCTGCCCATTTAGGTCCAACTCATTTTGCACTTATCATTTAAACAAAAACGCAGATATATCTTCAGAATAACAAACTAGTGGTCCCACTGAAAGTGGTAGGAATGCCAGTTCAACATCGAAGGCAATTCACATTTCGTTTTTTTTCTTTGAGCACACCAGCATCAGTTGAACTACACAAAATTAAAAGAAATATAAAAGGCATAAAAAAGATTTGAAATATTACTGCATTTGCCCCGCAGAACTGCCGGCCAAAAATCTAAAATGTTTATCAATAGCTCCTTCACTCAGATTAGCAAGTACAAATCTCAAGACAAAACACATTCAGAGGAGATTGCCTTCAGTATAAGCAGACATTATAAAGCTTGTCTATGTGACCTAATTAACTCAGTCAGGAGCAGCATTATTCTTCTTTGTCAAAGTCTCCAGGCTCCACTCCCTCTGGAGGTTTGCGTATGGGAGTGTGGTCCACAGTAACACCCCTGAGCCTCTCCTGCAGGCTCCCCACAGCCAGCCTCATCTGATCCTCCGCCCCTTGGAGAGACTTAACCTCCATCGTGTAAAATATATACAGCAGAAAAGTTGTGATGAGTATAGCACAGCAGAGTGCAGCCAGTAAGTAGAAGGAGGTGCGCGGGAAAGGCTGCTCCGCTCCCAAAGCCAACCAGGGCACAGCTGCTATGGCCAGCTCCAGCACCAGCAGGGCCAGTCCCATGATGCCTGTGCGTGTGGCTGTGTAGCGCATTCTCTCAGCACAATGTAAACCCACTTTCACCTCTGTGCGGGCCTCTGTGAGGATGTCCACCAGCTCAGCAACCTTCCCTGAACATAACAAATAAAAAAGTAAAAGCAAACAGACAATATTATGGACAAATACTCAAGGATTTCCAAATTTTTTCACCATCCAGATACTTTCGCAATAAAGCTGGACGGGTAGTAGCTGAGATAATATAAACATAAAAGAAAAATGGCATACATATTATTTATATTAAACTCACCACAATCATTTGTTGAATAAACAGAAAATAAATCTGTAAATGTGACTTTATACTTGTGGGTTGTTTCAAATTGGATAAGCTTAAGTAGAAATGTAACAATCCTTTGGAGTGAAACTTAACTGGAGACCCCTGTCTGACAGGTAAGAACATGTAGCTTACTCAAGTCTTGGTCCGGCTGGTCTTGTGTAGGCTCTTGGAAACTGACAGCCTTCACTCGAAGATCCGCCGTCAGAGCTTCATGGTCCGAATAAGGGAAAGGTTTCTCAGGGAGAGAGCCTTTTGTGGTTGACATGGAGTCACAGCGTATTTCTGCTTTAGCCGACCCCTTGCACAACAAAATACATGGTTTTAATGAGTGGAACTGGACAGGATTATACGGTATGTCCATTTAGTGGTTTACAAACTGCAACTTTGCCTGAAACCCCACCTTAAACAGGATGTAGTCTATCCGAATTCCCTTCTCAAAAGGACCCAGTTCTTTTTGATTGATAAAAGGGTTGTTGGCTATAAGCGTCATGCCATTCTCACAACCCTGCCACAGAGACAAACCAGACACAAACAGAACATTTTAGAATATAAATAATCTGGATTGAGATGAGAATATTACACAGCATTCTCCCCATGTAACAACAAACAGTTGCATCAATATGCACCAAAAGCCCTTACATCAAACTGTGAGGTCTCTAAATATGCATCCCGAAGCTCAGTGTATGATCTCAGTAGTCTAGTGCCCAGGTCCTGAGGGTGCATGTTGAGGTCACCGCCCACAATCACAGCATCAGCTCCTGCAGACGTGTGACTGGACAAGATAAAACACACCGAATCAGCACAAATTCTCCCACAGTCAGTCACAATCACATGCACTTTTCTCTCTCTCGCTCTGACTTTTGGCCACGTCAGATGTATCTGTCTTCTGATCTTTTTTATGATCTAAATAGTGTGTTGGCCGTTTCTGTTTAATTACCATAATTACCATGTTATTAAACTTTTGTTGTTGTTTTTTTTAATGATTATTATTTAAAGCAGTACACAGTAACATTTTTACCTTAATATGTCCTCCTCTAAGTCCCTGTGAGGGTTTATAGGTGTTTATGCAATGATTTGAGGGTCTGTCATCTCCTTTTTTCTGTCTCTGGCCGCACTTGAAAGTTTGCCTGCCTCCGACCCGGTGACATCACACTACCCACCTCGTCAGACATTTTTTCGCGTTAAATGAGTCTTCCCTACTCCCCGGACTCTTCCAGCTTTGATGAAAACAGGTGCGCATGTAGCTGTGGGGAGGGGCATGTGGGGAGCAAGCTTGTTTAGACAGTGCTATACTCAAATGGACCTATAGGGTGAGCACAAGTCGAAAGTTACTTAGTACTGCTTTAAGTGCATTGATCTTAGGGCTGTCAGTAACTGTACAAGGATCACATGTCATTCCTCATTCAAAGCTAAGAACCTCGAATATTCAGTCTGGGGTTGAGAAAGTGAGAACGTGAGAGTCTTCTTTATGCTCTCATTAGATTATGGTCCGAGATTTATCTCATATTTGGACCAATCAGAGCTAAAATAAGTCTGTATATCCCAGAAACGATTACCATATTTTCCGGCTATAAGTCGGTCGCACCAGTGAAAAAATGTACAATGAAGAAAAAAAAACGTTGCACTGGACTAGAAGTCGCATTTTTGGGGGGAAATTTATTTTACAACATCCGAGACATTTCATCTTGAAAGGCAAGTTATAACAATAACAATAGAATAGACCCTTTCATTGTTTGTAAACATTGCGGGCTTAGCTGGAGGCGAAAAGCTACATTCCTATCTATTTCCATTGTAGCTATTGTCATAGTAACGATAAACAAATGTCTAACTGTTGTTGGAAATATCAGATAAAACCTTATTTTATCGTCTCAAATGACATTCCTCTTGTTCTTCCAACATTAGCCACAACAGGACGACAATTTTTAGTTGTAGTTTTACACTTATAATCACTAGTTTTAGTTTAATCTTATTTCTCTTGCTCACTTTCTGCCTCCAGCTGATGTCACTGATGATGTAAGCAGCGAAAGGGTCTATAGAGAACAATAGGCTGAATAGGTGTACGGTATATGCTAACGTAACACATTGATGGTTATTCAGCTACACAAAGCATAAACTGAAAAGGTGTCTGGTATGTTAGCACTTTGAGGTTTCCTTGAAATGTAAAGTGCGGTATAAATAAAATGTATTATTATTATTATTATTATGTTAATGTAACATTTTAATTCATATACAAGTCGCACCTGAATATAAGTCGCAGGACCAGCCAAACTATGAGAAAAAAGTGTGACTTATAGTCTGGAAAATACGGTAATCGATTACGAACTATTTCAATAATAGATTAGTTGTTTCAGCCATAATTGATCTTAAATGTTTTTATTTGGTTTTATCAATTGTTTTATCTGTTCTCACGGTTTTATAAACTGTAGTTTCATTGTACCTGAAGCAAACAATTATTCAAAGTTTGCTAACCCTTTTTATATTTCATCATGTTACAACCCTTTAGAAACTGCTTTGCTCGTAAAATGTGCTATTGAGTTAAGATAGATTGGATCGGACCCTCAACTCGCATTGCACAAGACACTGACTCAAGCTGATATTGAGATAAAGTCAAGACAAAGTACCGTATGAACTGCTGTAGCTCCCAGGCCTGGACCACTCGATGAGGTAGATAAGAGTCCTTCTCTCTGCAGTACTCAGCATGCAACTTAAAGGAGAACAAATGTTGATGAACAGTATCAAAATGCACTCTTTACATGCACTACAGTATAGACCAGTGGTTCTCAACTGGTGGGTCAGGACCGCAAAGGGGGTAGAAGGACAACTTTCAGTTTGTCAAAGATATTATATAGAGTAGAATGTGTAAGATCTCAGTCGTACACAGTGTTGGGGAGAATACTTTGAAATTGTATTCAGTTACAGAATACTGATACTTGTCTTAAAATGTATTTTGCAACGTATTCAGTTATTTTGCCCAATCAGTGTACTGTATTCTGAATACTTAGAATACTATCACCTTGATTTGCATTATATTTTTCTACAACTACGGTGAATAATTACTTACTTTTATACCAACTGTTATTAACATATTTACGTTTAATTAGAGCACGCTTGGCCAATCAGATCACAGCACATGCGCATTATTTACATGAACCGTGACATAAGGCGTTTTATTTTTTATTTTTTACAAATGTTGTAAAATGTGAAGATAAAATTTAATGACTGTGAATATTGCTATGTATTCCTTTGATATTTGAAAAGTAATTGTATTCGAAATACGCTCAAATGAGAGAGTATTTGTACTGAATACAGTTACTCAAAATTTCTATTTTGAATACTGTACGTATGTTTTTAGATACTCCCCAACACTGGTCGTACAGGAGTTGTCCATCGATTCTGCAGTCTTCATCTGTAAGTACATTAGTAACTACAGAGTACATATGAAGGTTCTTGAATCAAAGTAACTCTGTGAGGAAATGCTGTATTTTGATATTACTGTACACTCTGAAACGGTAAAACTAAATAGTTGAAATTATTGTTTTACATGGGTCATGGGTGACGTTTGGGCCCAACGTTACACAAGAGAACAATGGTTTTAGACAAACTCATGAATACTCACATGAGTGACGTAAAGATTAGCAGTCAAGTTGCCAATCTGAATAACGGCGAGCCCAACAGCTTTGCCGCCAAACCAGTCTCCATGATGAGCCTTAACATGGAGAGGTGACAGTTGTAAGGGAAAAGCACAGATGTTCCATATGACGAAAATACATGTCATGCTTTACCATGTAAGGGTAACCATTCAGTGAGTAGCGGTAAAGAAATGTATCATGGATTCTATATTTGCAGAAAATGGCCAGTCCACTGCCAATGACACCGCTGTGCAAATGAGAGTAAACCCAGCATTAGTCCACTATATTGTAATATTAGGCATGTGATGTAGGATTATAAGTTGTAAATTAAAAGTGACAGTTAAATGAACAGCACAAAGGATTTTCAATGATGTCTTTCTAATTAGCCATGGTCTTTTGAAGCGAAGTCTAGGAACGTATAAGCTGCAAAATGAAAAGTTAATCCTTCTGTGGAAACAGCACCACCAGAACACCACAAAAGAACTAATGTACTGAAATTTCCTACAGACGGCTGGTGATATTACCTTTTAAAATAATGCGAGTGCGGATGAGTAAAAGCAAGTTTCTTTTTCAGGTCAAGAAAGTCTTTCTCACTCCACACCTAGAGAGATAAAATGCTGTGTTTATTTTCATAAGTGATATCTGGTAGCATTGCAAACAGATAGGGCAGACTGGATTACCTCTTGTAATAACACAATATCATGATCTCCATTGCTTAACATGTCTCCAATCATGGCATAACGTTGAGCACATTGTTTGCTTAGGTAGCGGATTCCCCTGAAAAAACAAACACAAAGATTAAAAAAACAACAGCAATACATTAGAAACAATATTCAAGTCGACTTACCAGCAATTGAGTGAGAAGACCTGCACAGTGACAGGGCTTGTGTTAGCCATGCTGTTCGATTTCAGGCCTCTATATATATAAAAAAGAGAATACATTAAACTACAATGGAGCAAATCCAAGCATCTTTTGGGCAAAAGTTCAAACAAGGGGCAGCACAAACGCACAGAAAACAGAAAAATGTTATCTACTTTTTTCTGCCAGCTGCCCTTGGTCTTTTTCACAGTATCTTACAGTGAGCAAATGCCAGTGTGTTTTCCCAAAGCAGACATAACAAGCAAAAGGCTTGCATTCACTCTCTTGGGAGTGCAACAATACACCAGGCCCTAACAGAATGCTGACACCGCTGTGCTCTGTCTGGAGAGAAAAGAGAGGAAGCAACGCAATGTACAGATACAGGGGCTTTAGTGTCAAAGGTAATGTTGTTTAGGACAGGGGAAAACTGCCTCGTCAATGACCGCCACTATACCACAACAACACGTCAATAAAAGGGCTCCCAAAATATATGAGTGTAACATTGCACAAAGCTGTAGTCATTGCAATAGATACACGCAGCTGACATTTGCCAAAAGATGCAGAGTAAAGACGATTCCTCCTCAGCACACGTACGTCACACAGTCGAGAAACCCTCACAAGCAGCTTCTGCAAGATGGAAGATTAACTTACTGCCAACACAAATGAGGACATTTGACATAAACTGCAGTTAAACTAAACACCGCTGAGCTGAGAAAACCACACGCCACCCCACATTCATTATTTATAGTTTTATTACTAATTTATCTCACCTCGCAAACCCGAACACGTCAGATGAAGTTTAGTCCTGGGTCTGCAGATAGTTAATAGCTCCACAAAGCCAGCGGGACCAGGGGCGACTCCACCAGAGCCCTTCCTGGTACTTGGTGATGCAGAAATGTATCTGGTTAATTATTGTCAAGTGTGTCCACAGCTACGGCTCTAGCTCTTCTGTCTGTGTGCGGCATCCATCGCCCTGCGTCAATCACCTGAGATAAAAATGAGCTCCGTCTGCATCCGGTGGCAACTTCGCAGAACAATAAATGTGGAAGATCAGGTGACACGTTACGCTACATAAAACCTATTTTGGCTTTGGAAATGAGTAACAAGATATCGATTAACTTCACGTGACGTCCTGTAATATTTTCCGTGTTTTTCAGGCTCCTCAGACCGACAGGGCGACGCCATAATGATTGACTGCACTACGTGATTCAAGCTGTGTGATTTTTATCATGACCCCTCTCCAACATGGCAACCCCCGGCAGAAGCCAGCAGATTAGTGGCTGCTGCTGATAGTTTATTTTGAAAAAAAAAAAAAAACTTAGATCCCATGTGTTTCCGGTGGGCTACTTCCTTCAAATCCGCTGTGCAGTATGGAATTATGGGAAGTGAAGTTTTCCCTTTGCCAACACTTAATCAGCTATTTGCCTTTCTTATTATTGAAACTTAATACATAAAATGGTACAACCAAACTAATATTTACTACCATTATTCGTAATTAAAACAGTTTGTAATATAATGCGTCTCAAAAAACCAAGTACTCAATTATTCGGGCAGATGCAGGATCAAGGATTTACTTAAGTTAAAGTTAAAGTATTAGATTAAATTCCTAGTGAAGTAAAAGTATAAAAGTATGCACTGTAAAATGTACTTTAGAAGTAAAAAGTAAAAGTATTTAGGCTATTAAGAGTTTAATGTGCAGGATTTTTTATACCCTTTTGAGTCAAACCAGGTCTAAACCACTACCAAAAAAATCAGGTCTAAACCAAGACTAAACTGGGTCTGAATCAGGACTAAACCAGGACTAACCGAGGTCTAAGCCTGATTTAAACCAGGTCTAAACGAGTAAACCACTAGAAAGCCTGGCTAAATCCAGACTAAACCAGCTCTAATCCAGGACTAAACCAGTTCATCGTAGAGAGGGCACATTGAAAATAAAATACTTTTACTTTTAACCCAATTTTAACATGTAGTGAAGTAGAAAGTACATATACAGGCTCTAAAATGTAGGGAAGTAAAAAGTATTCATCATTAAATGTACAGAAGTAAAGTAAAAGCACCTATAATTTGTACTTTTTACTTTGTTACTTGCCACCACTAGTGAACCCTGGCCTAGTTCAGTTGAACAGAGCTGATATTCTTGTAGGAATTGAAGACACACACAAATTGACACTTGAGAACACAAATCTGGTGAAACTGGATTATCTTCCATTATTTCTCACGACACGGCACACTGTTGGAAAACACTGGCCTACTGCTTCTACTACTGCCCATAAAAACGAATAGTACTTCAATATATATCCGAAAAAGCAATCAGTTCACACACATCTTGATGAGTAGTCTGGGGGAAAGGCCCCAAAGGCACCATGCGTCTTTTATTGTTAGATACATTTGATTGATTACATAGTCCAACCTCTACTTTGATAATAACAAAGTATAAAATTGCAATGCACAATGGTAACAAAGACAATAGTAAACCACATTAATCCAAAACAAACAAAAAAGGAAAACTATAACGCCCACACCATTCAGAATAGGATACATTAGATATCTCATTAATTATCAGCACACATTATTTTCAGTGAGGCATATGGCGAACACCGAAAGTCAAAAGATGTCATGATCAAAAATCTCAGTAATGGCAGTTTGTCTGTATAAAAGATAATCGAGGAAAGATCTGCGAGAGTGTTATTGTATCTTGTATGTGAAATATGACAAAGATGTAAAAAAAAGAAAAATACGCCATACAAATAAAATACCTTAAGATTTGTAAAAATGCAACGTTGTCCAGTGAACCGCATGAAGCGCCTAGCACTAGCAGGCTCCATTGGAAGACATTTATTCCGTCTTGGCTGCGAGTCCTGCACTACTCCTCCATTATTTATCATGGAAATTCTCAACCTCCAATGTTTCCTCCCACTTTTCAATTTCCAAACCTATAAATAACAATCAATGGTCATACTCCACAGCACAGAGACAATACCTCTCGTTTAACACTTGATTTCATTATTATTGTCTCAGTACAAATAGTTTTAAATATGTAAAAAAAAAAAATATTCATGAGTGTAACATCTATACATTTTACACAGAGAAGTGAAGCGAATAAACCAACTTCACAGCGTGCGATTTCTTTTTTAAACAAAAGAAATAGTGACTAACTGCTGTCTCTGCACTGAGTTACATGGTCAAAAACACTCCGAGTCCTATGTAACATACTCCTTTAGCGTTGGCTGGCTCACAGTTTAGACATACATCCTTTTCAGTAAGGCTACATATGTATCTCAAAGGCAAAAAAAAAAAAAGTAAATAAGCACTGCTGTTGCTTCACCCCTTTTTCTGTGGATCACTTAAGTGCAGCCAAGCACGTCTTCAGAAACAGAGAAAACAGAGGACCTCACAGGAATCTGCGAGACCTTGGCATTTCATCAGGATGGCAAGAGTACAAGACATCCCGACGTTACTATCGAACAGATGCTTGTGAGACCTGATATTTCTGAAAATGTGTTATAAACATAGAAAAGCAGATCAGAGACATTACACAATAAACACCCTCTACACAGTAAAAAAAAAAATAAAGTGAACCTTTTAAAAACAGGCTACAATTGAAAATTAGTTATCCCTCTGCACTCCCAAAACGACATCTGAGAGTTTCCAATTTTAATTCTGACATAAAAATCTTTGTGTTCATTTATAAAATAAGAGGTAGTAAGAAGGCAATCCAAAGTGGCCGATGATCTTTGGAGAAAAAGGGCACATTCTTTATCACAAACTTGCTGCAACAACCTGGCTCTGGCTTTCCACTTTCCACGCTCATCCTAATTCCTTACACGTCTTTGATTGCCTGGGCTCCATCCACGCCTATCACTTTTCTACTACTTCCTGCAATCACACATCTCGAGCTCCTTTTGAATACCTTTAAAATCCAAACTGGAAACGCTGAGTGAGCTAGTATTTTTCTGCTAAATGGGATAAATTGCTTGTCATTGTGCCGATGTTCACTTTTTTTCTTAAATTTTTTCGAGTCTCTGTGATGATGATATGATTTCACTGCTCCTTCTTCATTGGCGGCTGATGCAGGGGGGGGGGGGGGGGGGGGGGGGGGGGGGGGGGGGGGGGGGGGGGGGGGGGGGGGGGGGTAAATTATGCAGCCAGACATCCGGTAATGCTTCGATATCATCTGACATGATGAGGAGCGTAATGGATGGGAGCTATGCATTGTTTG